>WSTJ01000031.1:0-57396 GCA_019623705.1 Ceratobasidium sp. 428
GTAAGACAAATCGTGAGAGCGGGAACGAGATTCATAGTAATCGTGGACGTTTGTAAAACCGGGTTGATATGGGAGTAGGAGTGGGGCAATAGATGGAGTCAGGGTGGATGCACTTGGGTCTCGTAAATCTCACTGGAGGAAGCGCCCGGCTACGCGGATGTCTCCGGAATAGCCAAGCACCGCGTGTATAAGCAACGACAAGCAAGGCCACAAATTCCCAGGATCGAATAGACCTCCTAGACCAACCTGGACCCACCATTCCAGGAGGCTTCGTGAAGGACCGGGTGAGGACGAGAATGGCCTAGAAAACGTGGCCTCGGAGACCGAGGCGGCACCGGAGAATTTCTCGTCCCGGCAAGCCTTGGTAAGCTAGCCGGACCGACCCCGACACGGTCTGGGATTGTCTCGCACTCGGAGGAGGAGCTGGACCGGGGGGACTGGGGCCGCAGGGGTGTGTGGCGATGTACTGGGCAGGCGGGAATGTGCTAGCGTCGGTCATTATTTGCTCTCGAACCTTCGATTTTATAGCTATTTATGGGTTATATAACTAATAAGCTAATAAACTAATAAACTAGCACGAAATGCATACAGAGCATGAGCCACGGAAACAATAAGCAAAACAACATGGTTTTGGCATATAAAACGCCCACCCCAACCCCTCAGCTCGTGTCGTTTAGTTTCCATTTATCCTCTAACCGTCTTCTCAACCACCTCCTCAGCCACTCCATCGACTGCTCCGCTGACTACCATGCCTTCCACGCCTCGCCCTTCTGCTCATTCCAACGATTTCGACTATGAAGAGTTCTTGTCGATGATGTCGGAAAAGCTCCTGGAGGACCTTGTAGCCCCTGTTGCTGATAGGGTCGTCGCTGGTGTCGCTGAGCGCTTGGCAGCTAACCCAGGAGTGGGCCCCGTGCGTGAAGGCAGGAAACGAAAGAGGAGGGAGCGATGTCGTCTCGTACAGGTAAGTATAATGATCTCATCCATTCATGTATATACTCACAAGTGTTCTCGAAGGGCATTAACACGCGTATCTTGAAAAAAGGTCTTCGTGTATCAAAGCTTGAAGATATTGGTTCCGACAGACAGCCCGACGCGTTGGATCTTGATGGCGATGACGAAGCGCCCTGGATCGTTGACTGGACTGTTGGCCCGGACCATCTGTCAAACCGTGAGGTAGTAAACCACTGGGTTGACGAAGTCATGCAAGATAAAGAGGTAAGTTATTCCACATAATAAATAGAAGCATAGACTCACTTGTTATAGATGGTTCGTCTCCACCGGAAACAGAAGATCACGGACGACCAATTCACCGACGATTTTGTCCGGAGCTTGCTCCCACATACCTGGGATACCGTACGCAAGTTCATCAAGATAAACCATGATGCATCAGGAAGACGCGCTCGGCGTTTGAAAGAATCAAAAGAGCGCAGCAAGCGTAAGGAGCGACGACGAGAGGTGAGCTGAGAGTATAACGTCTAAGGCTGACTACAGACTTACTCTATACGTTGTTTCAGCTTGCAGCACAACGGGGAGCGATTGCGCGAGAGCGAACATGGCGCGGAAAGCCAATCCCTAAAGAATTCTTCGACCCCAGTTATCACTCGGATAGCGAAAACGATCCCACCCCAGACCTAAGCGGCATTTATCCTCCAATAGCTCTTCCTCGCTACAAAGATCTACGAGCCGGCGCGGACTACGAAATGTTAACACCGGGTTGGCGCAGCCAGGAGGTGTGTACATTAGTGGATCTATGTTACGATTGAATGATACTTACCTGATTACCCCATTCACCAGATAACAGACCTGTTCCACTGGCTTACGAAGGAATACCGACAGTCAAAGGGTAACCGACCACAAGGGAGCCGATACTACCATTCGACTTCCAGGCGCTTCGAAACAGACGACATACCAGATGGCGTCCCTCGATGCATGATAAAAGACGAAGTGTATGCTGACACAATGGATGAGGACAAGAGGGCGTTGGTTGGAGTGAGTCCGGATGGGTGGTAAATTGTGGGTTTTCGTGTGAGATTCAGATGTAGAGAATGAGATAAGCTACTGTAAACTAGATACAATAGTTCTGAGATTAATTGTGTTTATGAGCGCTCTATATATCTGACTTGAAAAGAAATTGGAATGACTCACAAAACGAGAGTGGAAGTGAGACCCATGTTCGTTTTCCATCGATTTTTACAGTCATACGAGCGCAGTGACAAACGATGCGGTCTAAAGGCACCACATCGTGCTGGCGCGTCACCTGGTTGTACTTGTGGCGCCGAATATCCATGGGAGCTCTGATGAGAGACATTAAGCAAACGATCAATTAAGTAGAAATAGTTGTAATTTTACTCACGCATCATATTGCCATAATCGTACAGCTCGTTGAGAAAAGCCTTCTGCGGTGTCGATGTACCAACGGATTTTAGCGAATAACACAGTCGTTGATAACTCGCCGTCGCCGTGTGTATGCGAAAATATTTCGACGATCTCTCCAACGCGGTGGGCATCCGGCTCATCCCCCCAGGCCACGCGCGCCAGGACAATTCCATTTGATGAGTTTGGGCGAAACACCCGACCCTGGACCCTTGCATACGCATATATTGTCTTCAGCTCATCCACGATCTCGCCTTTACCTATCGTACGAACTGAAAGTCGTAAATCGAGGTGGGGGAACATTTGCTGGAGGTGTCGAGTAACCTGAGCGTGCTCCTCTTCGTGTAGGCGTCGCAGAGATTGCCTTTTACTGCTTATGGTTTCTACATATTTAGGGCCTGAATTATCACAGTCAATATAGTGTATTATCAGTATTCGTACCTGAACCCAGCCGTGTTGAAGCGGCTGTACCTCGGCATTCTTCGTCGCGCTGCATAGATAGCTGTGCCCATGGCCTCAAAGGATCCGAATTGCTCTGAGCAATGGATCGGATCTACAAAACGCCCTGCCATTAGCCCCCGGTATGTTTGCCTATCATTTACCCTACCTGAGTAGAAAGCGCCTGGCGACGGAAAAAGGTGTTGGCATACGTATCCTCAACTGTACCTCCTGTATGCCGGTTTGTGCGTGTATTCTTAAGTTCTCGGTTTAGCCTCTCGCTCCCAAATGCCCACGTCTGCGGACCGGGGCCATAATCAGAGACTTGATCCGGAATATGAGTTGACAAATGATGATTGGGTGCCATATTCTCGAGCCCACGCGCCTAGTGAGATGTACTTTAGCTAGCAATGGGAGAACAGGTAGGATTTTAGATACATACCTTAGCAAATGTTGCTAGATATCGCCTTAAGTGCATACGCCCGTTCTCCTGTTGCTCGGTGGTGACGTTTCGCCTTGTAAGGTTTTGGACAGCAAGAGCAAGGTCGATTATAGATGCGTCATCGGCTCTACGAAACGACGTATGGACAAGGATTTCCGGGTCGTTCTGGTCTTCTTCAAGTAAGTATTCATCATCCGGGTATGAATGTTGGCCGGTCCGAGCAGCTTGCTTTTTCTTTCCTTTCCTAGGACGTCGAGGGGCCCGTGGAGCATTCGGAAGTGGCGGCAACGCTGGTGCGTTTGCCCCCATCACCCTTTTCATCACTTCCCGCTCAGCAACAAGGCGAGCATGCTCGGCCTTCTGTCGCCGGTACTCCTCAAGTGCTCTCTGGTCGGCGGACGCCTGATCGATTGTGTCCCAAATGACGGGGATCTGTGACACGCGTGAGTTGAAGCTAGTAAACAAACTCGATGACACAAAGAAAGCATACTGCTATGGGAAATACGACACTAATCAAGGTACGCAGCTGGTCGGCAGTCAATGAACCACCCTGTTTGGTGCCTGTATGCGGTGGTGGTCGCCCAAGAAAGTCTGGAAGCTGAGCCTAGGTATAGATCGAATCGATTAAGAAACCTAGCGTAGGAAAAATCCTTGGTCCGAGTACTTACAGATTGCACAATATCATGTAACATGTCAATTTCGAACCCGTCACCTTCGCGCATGTGCAGATATTTTGCCCATATGTTTTTCAACTGCCATTTAACGATCCCTTTTTATGAAACGGTCAGTATTTTGGATGTAGATTGGCTCTTGCCACACTTACCGAGAAACATACAGTGCATTGGGTCAACGACAACCATGCGTGCACCGTCCCAGTAAGGTAGCTTGAGGAGCGCTACATAACGGTATCCTCCAGATGTAGAAAAGTATGTGCGTGTCTTCATAAATTCGGCGCGCTCCGTGTCTGTATGTAGTGTTTGATACGTTGCAGCGGCTTTGCGGTGCTCGGCGATTGTACGGGCGTCATGTACTACCAAACATATCGGTATCAACAGAGATCATAGCCCTTGAGTGCACTGACCTTTTTCTAAATCGTCTAATTCATCCTTGTGGCACCAGCAGCGTGTACAAAAATAAGTGCCCGTTACACCTTGAGTTCCAGACAATTTTCGAGCGGCCGGTGCGTCACATATGCATATGACCAATGCACCTTTGATTAGGCGCACTCGTTCACCGGATTCTTGATCGGTTCTCAATGAGCTTTCACAGAAGAGCGTTTGGCGTGAGTAACATACCAGTTGGCAACGTTGTCCGTGGAGCATTCCAAAGCGTGAGTAACTCTTCCACAAGAGGATCCAAAAAGTTTGCGAGCTGATCGGTTTTAGTCTCAGCTGGCCCAGGAATTGTTCCGATCAAGATCACATTTTCCGGCTTCCACCTATAAAGATTACGGTGAGTTGTATTAAGCAGTAGCTAGGTATTTTGGTAACTTGCCTTAGGTCAGGCGGTAAGTTTGCTATAGCCATTGATATTACACCCGTTGAGTGTGATCGAGAACCAACCATAGTTGTAGAATTAAACCTAAAGTGCATGCCGTTGTAAGCCGTATCAAGTCATCAATAGGACAATAACTCACCAATCAAGTGCGAGTATTAGTCCAATCTCGTCTCCATCGGGCGTAAAGAACAGTTTGCCGTCTGGTCCTTTCATTTCAGACCACACGCGCCCATGCTGAATATCCTCTTTCGTGTCGCGATCTCGTCCGGGCCGGTTAAGATGTGCTTTGTGACTTCTAATGGCTGCGATGATCTCGGGACGGGAAAGTAGTTGCTCGAGCTGTGTGATGAGCGAGTGATATGTGAATGTCAACTTCGGGACGTATCGTGGCGAGGTGCCAATACGCTGGCGACGCAGCTTCATGAGCGATGTGCTGCATTCTTCGCAATGTGATTGCACGTCCCGGGGAAGTGTTGATACAAGTACGATACGGTTGCATTCCATATTCGGGCAGACTGCGTATTTATCGCCGAACGACTCGATTTGAGCTCGCTTGAGGAGCGCTGGCAGCGTCTTCGATAACTCTGGGGACGTAGCTACCTCAAGGTTTTAGTGTAGCTTTGTCGAATTCATATTGTACTTACATTCTGATGTATTTTTTAGCCTTGGCTCCACGACACCGGTGTCCCCTACGCTCCAATCGATCGATTTTAGCATATATTCAACACCAGTCCTGGTCAGGCCAAATCTCCCATGTAAATCTAGCGCTAATGATTCATAGAATCGAATGTGTGGAGGTATGGAGGGCGTCGGAATGCTGGGCCGTTCCTGCTGTGACGGGTCTAAGGGTATATGTGGCGGGTTAAGGGGTGTCTCCGAGCCAGTACAAAGCGGCGGATCCGCAATATCTTTGGGAGAAGTTTAGCACACTGTTAGATAAGAGACTAGGTTATATGCTTACCTTCCATAACCGATGCCTGCCGCTCTACATGAGCGATGTCTATATCCGAGTCAAACACCTCGGATTCATCCTCCAAGTCCGAGATATCGGCAAGTTCTAATTAAAGGTAGGGTGGTTTTAGTTAGCATACGCAATGTTGCACCTAGTTTGTATACTTACCACTGTAATCTGACCGAGGTGAATACGCAACTGATGCATGACCTTCGGTATCTGCTAACGGCGCTTCAGGGAGTAGTTCAACACCATACATCGAGGGGGGAAGTTGTGGTAACGTAGGGTCATCAAGCGAGTCGTTGGTAGGAGGTGTTGCAGCGGGAGCATATTCGTCTGTGTTATTCGCAAGACCGACATTCGCCATAATCGTGTCAAGATCTAGTGGCAGGCCGAAATCGGCTGGTGATTCGTCGAGCCGGTAAGGAGCCGTAGCAGCCCGAAGAGTATCAATTATACTTTCCTCAACAATAGATGTGTGGCTCGGAGTGAGTGTCGTAGATGGGGGAATAGGCGTTGTATTGCGGCTGGGAGTCGAATGTCCGGCGGATGGCGTATCTGGATTCTGTCTTGGGTGGGGCGCTTGCCTGCGGAGTGCAGCCATATCTCGGGCAAACTCGCACCGCTGTCGTAGATGCGGCTGGATCCGCTGGCCAGCATGCCGGGCGCAATGGCAAGGTAACCACGATGGTGGTATGTTATTCTTGCACCATCTAGTAAGTGTGAGTGTGCAGCGTGAAAGCGTTCGAGTATTCACCTCATCGCTAGAACCACTGTCGCTTTCTTGTATGCGCACTCGTTTATTACGGCTCGAAGATAGTGTCGGGCGCTTCTGTATGCGCAATCAAGTTCGTGAGGGGAATGGCTCACACAGAGATGATACTCACTGAACTCTTATTTCCAGCAATCATCGACACGGCAATTATAGAACGTAATGTTGTCGCAGACTACAGGAGCTGATCGGTAGTCTTTGCTCAGCGGGTAGTGGCACACAGTACTTGTTGTTGGTCGGAAGCACCGACTCGGTCGTGGCGTGAAGTAAAAAAAAATACATTTCAAATCGCACCTATATATCGTATATGTACATGTACGTCTGGTATGGAATTGACTCGCGTAGCCGAGCTGGACGGTTTCGCCTGGAGCTGCGAATCGCTGTGCGGGGTGAGTGGACGGAGCGAGGGTGAGGTTTTCTAGGCGCCCGGGAACGGCGTTATCCTCGGGCACGTGCACCTCCAGTCTTGCTTTCCTAGCCGAGGCCGCCGGTCCAGCTCCGGTGCGGAGCTCTGACGCGGGTCTAAGCGGCGTTTTTCGTCCGGATTTGCTAGAACGTTCGCTGGAGCGAACGTTCCGGGTTTTGTCCGGCGGATGCCCTCCTCCAGTGTCTTCGGCTTCGGCCTTTGTCCGGGAGCCGATCAGCCTGATCCGGGATTTGCATGTGTTTATCCGAGACGCATATAGATTGAGGCCGCCCCTCGTGGTCAAGACAAACTGGACATAGTCTGATCCATGTAGCGATAATTATAGTCCGTAATTCAACGAATCACCGATAAATTTCGAGTACCGCGCCTCGTGCAGTTTATAGGCTGACCGGTATATTGACAGGGCCCGAAATCACAATGCGCATCAAGTGATTCGAATGCCGGCCAGGGACCATGGCTGATAAGATGGGATTAATGCGCGCTGTTTCCCTTGCTCCTAACTCATCTCTTCAGGGCAGTCCGCATTGCGTTTGGCCAGCATATATCCCTCTCGATGTGACTACGAACTTGATATAGCGCAAACCTGGCACGGCGGTGAGGTCGCAATTTTTGCGTGATCCAGCTGTTTTCCGGAATACTAAACTAACTACAGAAAGTCGGATTTATAGACATAACCTAACTATATCGACGTTTCAAAGACGCCCAAGAAGCCGCACGAACTATTTACTTATAATCTAGACATGCTTCGTTTTATAAGGTCACGTATCGAACCGTCCAAGTTGATGTCTGAAACATCTCAAATATCGTACCTAGGGATCACACCACAGGCGGACGAATCACGGTACCCGGCCTAAGCATGCGTTGTCAGATACTGTCGTACTATATCGGCTAACGCGTACCGAATAATCAATGATTTTCCTGTCTCAGTGCTTGGACAGCTCTGTTCAGACTTGACGTAGTAAACGTTGACCGGTGCATGGCATCATGACCCCAAGCCGGATGGGTTTCAAATACTACATTGGGCCATAGACTGCATATGTATCTAGTCATATGTTATTTACTAGTCTATCGACTGGGCACAATAATATACTTGCCTTGCCACCTGGGGAGCTTCGACTGCCGAGGGGCAGAATCCCTTGCTATCAAGATAGTCGCCACATTGGATAACGACTGACTGGGTTGCGGCTGACCGACCAGTCAGGCTATAAAACCCCTCTTTTTTGTTAAACCTAATGATAGGCAATGAAAGCAGACGAAGCTCGGGGAGAAATTCGGCAAAGTTCGCTAGCTCTTTGAGCTCAAGCTCTTGGCAGTGAAGATGTAGCTCTTCCAGATATGGTACGGCAGCAAAGAGCTCCTTCCAAGTCAACTCTGGATCGCTTTTCTTCAACATGCTCTCGTCTTCATCATCACTTTCGTCGGCCTTTGGATTGAGATTAATCGCACACACTTTCAGGCGACGCAATGGCATTTGCTTGAAGGAGCCGAAGAGGAGCCTGAACGGGTTAAACCAGCCGCTAGCTCCGTGAGTGAGTATTGTAAGATCTGTGAGATGTGAACAACCATAGCTAAAGCACTTCATTGCGTAGGCCGAACATAAGTATTGATTTGTATCGCCATCACCCGCAGTGGCTTCGTAAGTGATATTGGCAGAAATAAGGCGGCGAAAAAGCTGAGGAAACATACTGATCTGCTCCACGATCAGTAGGTTAACCCCACGCAAAGTCAAGTGTCTGAGAGCAGAAAACGATCCATCGGATAGGAATATTGGGCCAGAGAGATCCGGAGAAAAATAGTTGAGAAACGTTAGGCTCTCCAAGCGCGGGAGCTGCCCGAGTACTTGAAAGAATGGTTGGGAAATGCCAGAACATCCAAAGGACAGAGAACGAAGATTCCGAAGGCTAGCAACTTTGCACGCAGTACTACTAGCACATTGATCGGACCAACGGCCGCCCTTTTCGGTCGGAAGTATATCCAGGGATTTGATGGTGGGACAGATGCGTTGTACTGCATTGATTAGTCGTTCGTACGTGCTCCGGTCTACCCAAGCGTGCGTTTCACGGTTCACAATATATTCCTCAAAGTCTTCGCCAACGACTGAATAGAGCTTGAGTTCCTCCAGGCCCGGAGTTAGTACTCTTGGGATCCAGTCAAGGTATGACCCATCAACCTGGCCATGGGTGCCAATAATCAAAGTCTGTAGGTTAGGTAATAGGGGTTTTGGTAGCTCCCGTGTCGCATTAGCACCAGACCATGTCTCTAGAAATTTATAGGGCCAGGCAGTCCATGCCGTCTTTACGAACGAACGATAGACCTTGAAACGTTCTAGGTTAGTTGATTCGGAGATCTCGTACTTTCATATGATGCATCAATAGTCAGTATGGTCGAAGGAGCTACTGACGTACTACATTGGACCGGCCTGGCCATCTGTCCATGGCGACTGTCACTCCCGGTATGAGGAGTACCACCAACTTCAGATCAACGTCTTCCCATAAAAAAGGGGCGGAAATTTCAAAGAGACGACGAGATGTACGCATCCAAGCAGCGCAAGCTTTCTTGTCTAAGAATCCACAGATTAGCCAGAGTAACTCCGGTATCGCTAGAGCACGATGAGATGCGTTAGCGTGTACGACTCCTGAATAGCCTGCTGTTTGTGCCATCGAAGTCGAGAGATCTGTAATTAGTTGCGGCTCAATAGCTACGGTAATTGCACACGTATACCCTAGGAAGTGTGTGCAGGCCCGAGCTCAATGTCCGGGTGATGGTGGGGCAATGTCCGCGATTTGAAATGAAGAGAGCAAGCTCAAGCACGTGATGTGCAGCCGGACCTTGCCAAACAAACACCTACCATATCCGCCCAGAAGCCGCAGTACTTTAATTCATAAATGTTTCTTTGAAAAGCCGGAGTTGCTCATGATACTTGTAGCCAGGAAATATCTGCAGCACAGCTAAGCTTCCTTTGATCGTTGTGCGGGCTGCGCTGGAGCACCCCGCGCCGACATGGTGGTGTTTGTATTTGACTCTGCGACGAGCCTGGAACAGCGAGAAAAGTGACGCCGTGTGTCGATACAAGACCATCTTGATATAACAACATATCTATTACTTGCGCCTTGCTCAAAGTACTCTACTTCTAGTCGCCGAGAAGAACTGCCGATACAGTTGCTGGCGCCAGGTGTGGAGTGTTAGTTTGGTGGGGCTGACGTGGACAGCCACCCAGTGGGGTGCTTGTCTGTTCGGCGCTTAGTATAGCAGGGTCCGTACCTGTCTATAGGTTTTGTCAGCGACCCCCCATCTTTGTAGCGATCCCTGTGATATATGGATTCGGGTCGGGCATCGTACTAATACTCTCATAAACTACATTATTAAGTGTCAAAAACTTGAACTATGCCCGTTTCATATTTTCCAACACGCAAAATCGGGGGTGAGGATGAGTCTGCTATTGAATTTGGTGCCATGGCAGGTCAAGTAAAGGCTTTTGAGCAAGCCGTATTGATTCTAGAGCGTCGTCTTCGGCGACAGCAACCTTGCTCGATCGGGGTTCTTACGACCGAGCCACGCTACCTAAGGGAGCATGTACTGATATTCAGACACAGCACAGAGCAACTGAGCTCGGTGGTAGTGGTTCAGTATACAGTATACAATTAAAATTTACGTGAATTCAGCAATTTGTAAATTAGGCCATTGGTGCAGGTCGTTTCAGTTGTCTACATATCCGGCAGGTGGTCGTCTGGCGATGGGGCATTTCACTTCATCCCCGACTTCAGTGGCGATGCTATCCACAATACCTGGTCAGAAGCTGTCGCAAAAGGCTAGATCTTTAATTACGACATTTGCATAACTTTGCCAGCGCTGATTGTCGAACTTTTGTACGGCCACTGGCTCACTTACGAGCACATACCAAGATTCGCTGGATGACGCCGGGTACGGCTGGTCAAATGACCAAAGTGTCTTGGACTGAGCTGATTAGTCTCCTGCGACTAATCATCCCTTCTTTCCTACGGAACCAGAGCTATATTTGATTATAAAAAAGTACGTGCAGGCTAGTATATCTTGCTGCGGCTGGATAATTGTAGAGCTGTAGATAACAGTAGTTCTAACACCTGGACTAAGAATCTAGAAGAGATTCATGGGTTCTCTCGCCGGGTTTAACCGGTGACTTTGGTGATTTATTGATGGTTAAGAGAGGGCACTTTCGTGGCTTATATGCGCCCGCATTTTACTACGTCTCACAATTTGTCTACAAAAGCTGACCCATACATGTGTCATGGCTCTTTGTTCATATAGCGATTTTGCCTTATGCTCAACTCTCGACTCTGCTACGAGAAGCGGAGACGTTCATGGGTGGGTCGGATTCGACCAGCTTTGAAAGTGGACCAGCGCTTGTACAGACTATTGGTCTCAAGGACAGATAACTGAGTCCACTGTATTTGGCATCAAAGGCTTGCCCATGGGAGAGTCGTTAAATTTTTACAATACTTGTGGCACTTTCTCGGAGTTCGGGTATGAGTACCAGTCGAACCCTGCGGGACTTCGATCCTACGTTGTTTTTGAATCCACTGGATTCGTATCCAGTTGAGGAAGAGGTGTGATTAGAGGCTCCCGACGTGATCAAGCACGCTCGCTTGGTGTAACCACAAATCTTCAGAGTTTCCCGTGTAGTATCATAGGATATACTTCATAGGTCGCCATGTATGGTGTATGGGGCCTGTTTTTGTTTCAAAATCTCCCAGATGATTTCGCTACTTTCATCGTAGAGTCCTCTTGTCCGCTTTTACTGTACAGCTTAAAGCTCTTTCGTACGTAGCTATTCTCAGAGAAAAGAAAAAGACAAGAAGAACCAGACTGCTATGCTCTTATTTGTGCATAGTCACGTGATGGCGAAAGCTCATAGTGACATTTTTGAGCCGGTGGAACCTTGCCTGAGCAAGGTAATATCACACTTCCTATAGGAGATCGGAGGGTTCGCCTACGGAAAGGCCGGAGACGATGAGTCAATGTTCCAGGTATTTATGTTGATTGTTACATTGCGGCTGGTTTGAACTGAGTTCTGGGCGGTTTAGGTACTCGACAAACTTGTAGAGCTGGGATGCACCAATTGGGATACCGCTGATATCTATGTACGAATCGACTTTCCCTTTTTCGTGCGTACGTTGGTTGACCTTAGGCTGTTAGGGTGGCTCTGAAGAACTCATTGGTAAATGGTTCAAGAGAACGGGCAAGCGTGACCAGGTTTGTTACCACGATTTATTGTGTCGGAGCTACTCAGACTAAACTTAAAATAATCTTGAACTAGATATTCTTAGCAAGCAAGGCTGCTTCGTTCACACTAGCTTCACCATTATAACTGTATTTACCTGCGATTGAAGTTTGGCATCACACCTGACGAGCCGCGTGGGGATCCCGAATAGTGAGTTTATCTTTAGTTGCTCAACGCTGTGCCCCATGCCAACCTCTAGTAGCATCAAAGCCTTGATTGAAAAATCACTAACACGACTAGGGGTTGACACAATCGACTTGTATTATGTGCATCGTATCGATTCGAAGGTGCCGATTGAGATTACCATGGGTGTATTGGTCGACCTTGTAAAGTGGGTAACACCAACCGAGACCACCCGGTGCCCACCAGTACTGACTTTCTATCCCAATGAAGGACTGGCAAGATTCGCTATATTGGCTTGTCGGTACCCTCGCCGAGTACTTTGCGTCGAGCGCACAAAGTGCACCCTATCGCGGCAATCCAGGTCGAGGTTAGCGCCACTGAATTAAATCACCCCGTACATTCTTAACTTACGACCCTGGTAGTACTCAGCGTTTGCCCTTGATATTGAGCAAAAAGGACATCTGCTCGAGACTGCACGAGAGCTGGGTGTTGCAGTTGTTGCGTATTCCTCACTCGGCAGGGGTCTTCTCAGCGGCCAGATTGTGAGCTACCCTAGGTTAGGTCACTCATCTGCTAACTATTGCTTCATTCATCAGATCTCTCATGCTGATCTCTTGGAAGGTGACTTCCGTAGGCTTCTCCCCAAGTATTCCGAATCTAATTTCCCTATGATACTAGCGCTTAGCTCAAAGTTCAAGGAGCTAGGCGACGTCAATAATGCAACGGCCAGCCAGGTTGCTTTGGCATTCCTACTAGCCCAAGGAGATGATGTTATCCCTATTCCAGGGTGAGCGGGACTTCGGTAATGCGAAATGCTTGAACATTGATAAACCAAAACAACAACTCCTAGGACGAAGAATATCAAATATGTCGAGGAGAACTTAAACGCTGTGCGTGTTAAGTTGACTCCTGAAGAAGTCAAGTCAGTTCGCAAAACGATTGCGGAGACGGAGCTACCTGGCGAGCTATATCCACCCAAGTTCAAGGAGATGCTGTATAGGGATACACCTGAACTGTCGGTGTAGTTGCGTCTCGATTTTCTGGCGCGCATACATGCGTCACTTTGTTTGCGCTTTTGTATACGAAATTTCAATCCACTATCAATGACGCGATATTTGAATGGAGAACTGTACTACGTGAGCATAACTTTTGATAAGGTATAATTAGTTTTAGTTCTTGTCCAGCGGATATTCCGAGATGACCAAGTCAATAGGAGTGTACCTCTTTTGGCGAGTGTACTTACTAAACGGTTTCAGCTACTGTATCTCTGAAAGTTCTGGGCACAGGCTGGAGGCGCCGAGAAATCCGACTCTTTTGTGTGAAATTGATTCGGCACCACTTTGCATCTTTCCTCTCGGGCTGTCAAACCAGCGCTCAAATGTTCCAGAACGCAGCAGTTCACGGAGTTGAATGTGACGACTGACATCACACTGAATTAAGTCTAAATATGGAAGCCAGTACCAGAACGCGCTGGCACTCCTCAACCCCTATCCCCCACTTCACAGGTCGTGGATCAATACGAAGTTCCGTGTACAGCATTTTGAACGTTTTCACCACCATTAAAGAGCAATCGAAGTACTTTGTAGACGTTGCACGCCATATAGAATTCGATCTAAGAATACCCTCGCTGACTATACCCCACGGCCGAGGTTGCCTGGCGTGGAGCCAATACGAAGGCCTCCTTCGACTCCGTGGTAAAGCAGTACGACCATGTGGCATGAGTGATCCCAGAGAAGCAAACTCACCGCCGCTGGTTGACATGCCAGCGCCTGGTGTAGTGTACCACGGTGCTCTAATGCCGTTTAGAAACATTTTAAATCAGTCTCGTGTCGCTCATTCAGTCCTTAAATACGGTAACTGCACCATGTCTATGTGAGCCAGGCAGATTAACACCTACCGACACTTGTGTGGTCCGATATTCATTTACAAGAGCTCCCATCAATATGCTTGAAGGCATAACATCTGCGGCCATTCGAAAGGCCACGCTCCAGCTCGGAACTATACCTAGAATCGAAAATGTTGCAGTGATTCTGTAAGTGTATGCGTAAATTCAATGTATTGGCGCTACTGATACCCTCTACTTCAGCATGTTTGGAGCTACCGGCGCAGGGAAATCATCGGTACTACCATCTTTTGAGTGTTTATATAAAAGTGACATTACTGACTAATCGCTTAGTACGGAAATCATGCGAGTGGCATTGACCAACTAGCGGTTGGCGACGATATAGAGTCTTGCACAAAGCAAGCACAACTAACAAACTTATTTGTGGTGGATCAAAAGCCGGTTGTTATTGTTGACTTCCCAGGATTTGACGATACGCTTGTGTCAAATGCCGACCTCCTGACGCATATAATAGGGTTTCTTGAGTTCTTGTGCGTAAGGCGTGTTTCGTTGTAAACCACTTGCCACTGACGTCCGAGGTCTGTAGGCACAAACACAACATTAGCATTGTTGGCTTATTCTATTTCCACCCTATCACCCACAATCGACTCCAGGGCAGCGATACACGCAACTATCATATCTTCAGAGAGATGTGCGGCTCGGAAGCCATTCGAAACGTTGTAATTGTGACTACAATGTGGTCTAAGCCTCCCACTCAGCGTGAGCTGAATCGCGAGAAGCAGTTGCGGGACAGCGAGCTAGCTTTCCGAGACATCCTTCATGTGGGCGCACAGATAACCCGTCACTCGGAAGAGACACGCGAGTCGGCTCTCAACGTGCTTCGACTTGTTCTCGATAAGACTCCGGTCGTACCCCTAGTATCACGTCAGATAGTGGACCGAGGAATGAAGACGGAAGAGACGAACGCTGGGCGAGCGCTAGGGAAAGAATTTCAAGATCACATGCGAAAGGCTCGGCAGGAAATAGAGGAGTTGAAGGTACAGTTAGCCAACGAGCAGGAAGAGGAGCGGAAGCGGCTTCAAGCTCGGATCGACACCGCAGAGAAGGAGCGATTGGAAGCCGAGTTAGCTAAGAAGCAGGAGGAGGAGCAAAAGAAGGTCCAGGAGCAAGCTGCGGCAGAAATGAGGCGACAATTGGAGGAGCAGCTGGCTAGAGAGCAGGAGGCGAAAAGGCAGATGGAACAGAGGGCCGAACAGGCGGAACGAGAACGGTTGGCGGCTGAGTTGGCTAGGCAGCAGGAAGAGAGGAGGCGGATACAAGAGAGGATCGAGGAGCAAAAACGGGAGCAAAAAAGGAAAGAAGACGAAAGGAGGGCAGAAGAATATAGGAGAGAGCAAGCACAGAAAGAACGGGAAAGGGCTGAGAGGGATCGTTTGGAGAGGATCAAAAAGATAGAGGCAGAGCGCGACAGGCTTGAAAAAAAGAACAAGGAGCACGAGGAAACAATCAAAAAGCTGGACAAAATACGCATAGGAGAGACCGAGAAGTACGAGGCGCAACGTCGAAAATATACTGAAGAGCATGGTGATGATTGTTGTATCATTGCATAGTGACGTTTTCAATAATAATTCAGTGGCTTGTAGTCTCGGGTCAGCTTCAGTGTCTTCGCAATGATGTCTAATATAAATTTGATACCTGTAAAGTGAACTTGATTGACTAAAGATACCAAGTTAGCTGGAGGATGTTTCCCCTCAGGATGACGGAGATGCATCCTAAGCATAGAACCTAGATATTTACACGCATATATGCTCCGCCTGCTTCTCAGCAGTATTACAGTAGCGGGGTACCATGTAGCGTATCATATGATTACCTGGTGACAGTGATATGTTCTAGTTGGTTGTGCGATCGGCGGTTCAATTTCCAGGGACAGAGGATACGCAAACCCGCGTACTACGATGGCAGTAAACATGTAGAATAGAGCATAAACGTGGGGTAGTTCAAAAACTAACGCGAGAGCTCTGACTATCTGGCATGAGTTTGTCGTGCACATATTATCTACACTTAAGATTGGGCTCGCTGCGCAGTTGGCTACGTGGGTCGTCAATACGCTTGTAGCGGAAACAAGTTGGTTAATACAGTTTTTCATTCAGAGACACGCTACACTGGTCGCTCATGCAATTGTACGGTTATCAAACTCCTGGGATAGCATGCTAGACATGGCTTCTAGAACTTGCAGCTGTGGAAATTTATTCGAATAAACATTTGAGTTGACTGCAGAGTTTGAAAGGACTCACTAAGAGTTGGCGGTGTTGCTTGTCAATTTCGTGGGCTCAGCACCGCTGCTGTTGCCCTGATAAGTGTCGCAGATGCTCTTGACAGAGGTGAGCTTGAGCGTGCTTGTGGTGATGGTCGCCGTGTCGCCGTAGTTGGAGTTGATCCCAGCGATGGTTGAACCGCTAGATCCAATAATGTTGGAGATGGTGACAGCGCGCTTGTATTGGCTACGAGATGTGGTTAGCCGGGATGCCTATATAGGCGCATACACCCAACTTACGTGGAGCAGTTCCCGCACGAGCGGTAAAGTTTGCCAAAGTTCTGCACACAGTACGAGTCGATCTTCACGGTTCCACCGCCATTGTGCTGCACGACTTTATCGTCGGCGTTCTTGGCACCTCCACCGACAATGTTAGACGTTCCGGAGGACTGCTTGATGGTGATGGCATCCTCGCAGACATCCTCGAACCAGACGTTGTAGAGGTTGCAAGGGCCGAGGCAGTGGACACCCTCAGCTTGGTTGGCACCAATAACAACGTTCCTGAAAGGCCGTTTAAATCCACAAAATCAAGTAACCCATGGGATCCAACACTTACTGGAGCGTGCCTCCAGACTGAACCAAGAAAACTGCATCGGAGTCTCCGCCTTCCTTCTGTCCCTGGCATGCACCAGAGCCACGGTCGAACCTAACGTTTCCACCTATTCAAAGTAGGTTTTAATTACTAAAGATTTTGGCTCGAGCAATAATACTTACCATCAAAAGTGCCGGTGACCGACATAGGAGCACTCAAGGAAGAAGTCTTGGGTGGGGTGGGGAAGGTGCAGCTAGCAGCACGTTTTACGAATGGAGGAGCATCGGCATCACGGCGCACAAACTCGTCAACGTGAGTAGTGGTGGGCGAGGGAGCAGCAACCGCGGAGCCAAAGAGAGACGCAGCGACAGCGGCGAGAGCGACGTAGGGAACAGCAATCATCGTAATGATTAAACAGTAGCAATCGAGAGGGAAGTGGATATAGCCGAAGTGTGAGTTGGTTTGAGCAGCGTTTTGCCAAAGCTTTTATGTTGGAAGCTCATGAATGATGCTGCAGACACCGGACCGCTGGACACCAGTGCAACTGTGGAGGAGCGGCCCGCACAAGTCCTAAGTTCTCGCCAAGGGGTCACGAGCATATGTGGGCGTTGGCGGGCCGCAAGACGCGTTTCGAACACCACAGCAACTTCATGCCAAACTGGCCGCCATACACGCGAGCACACCCGATAGGTGGTTTTTCGGCGGGAGATGTCCCAATGCCTTTGCCGGTAAAGTAGCAGGCCATGATCGTGAGCGTAAACGATAGCTTCTTATGCCACGTGAGGCACCTTTCTAGTCAAAATTAGAAAGAACATCAAGAATCGCTTGTGGGGGCAAAAATAGAGCTCCAAACGGCACAACTACGCCAAGACTTCTAACTATAAATATCTTACATAGATTACGTAAATATACGACTCTTTTTCGATTTCTCCGTGTGCACCATGTAGCCAGTATCGTATACGTGCCCATGTGTTCCATGCCCAGTGCATTGCAAAGTAGCTCTCGCAGGTCCTAGACCGCAAGGCCTACTACGAGTGTCGTATTGCTCTAACACAGTAGTCTAATCTTTTTGCTACCTCACGCTTGCAGATTATTCGCATTTAAGCTACACGTTTTCTGGTTTGCTGGACCGCCTTATGCTTAAACATATGTCGTGCTCGTTAACGTTTTGATATCTATGGTCACATGGTTGTCACTCCTGTCACAGCTTATTTGTCCCGGCTTATTCACGTCCCGAGATTTATCGGGTTATAGCCGTAATGCCGAGAGACGCCGGGCCGGGCGGCAAGCGTGCGTGGAAGATCATTTTGAATTGACAACGACAAGCCAAGGTCTCGGTCTAAAACAACTCGACTAAGTCTCGCTACAAATGTACCCTAACGAACCCATAACTACTTAAACTGGTTGTCTGATAACGTACTATTTATACATACCGACCTCCGTGCGAATCGGCTTTGCATGAACTGTGTACAAGACAAACATCAATTTCTCTCCAACAACGGGCATCCGGAGCCGCACCGAGACACGATCCTAGATTGTAGGAGCTTCGAGTCTTGCTTGCATACCTGTTACTGTGGATTAGATACTGCGGCTATTCCGGCTTAGAGATGTAATCTCTGCTCCATCACCGTTCCTGCCGTGCTACAACTCGACGCAAGGGACCGAACCAGTTTGGGAGTACGGCTTGCCAAATGAAACAAGCAAATCGCTCAGTATACGTCTCAACTATGACTGCACACTTAGCTCCGTTCCCACAGCTCTCAAGCATCTGTCCTTCGATCAGCCTTCCGTCCAGTGGAACGTCAGGTGTATTAGTGCCGTGTCGAGAACCTAACGCAATTCATCACTTTTTTGTCAGTATTTCTCCGCCATCTAATTCGATCGGCGCCGGTTTCAAGGCCCGAATTCTATGTTAGTTCTAGATGCTGAACGACCACTCAACTGACCGCCAGCGTACCGTTCAGGGCGGTTCACCAACACTCCTGTCAACTCGGATCTCCTTTCGTTACTGAAAATAAACTTGTGTCTCGGTGTTATTGTGTTATGTATGTTATATATAGCACCCTACCACTCGCCGTTCCTCATTCTTCCGCATCCTTTCACTCCCAGCACCTCCTGCCATTCGTAGCCTTCTTTATCTGTACTCACTCGAGCATTGTTTTACCTGTATCGGAATTCCACGTCCGCCCACTAAGCATGTCTAACAAACCCCGTCGTTCCGTGTACTTTGGGCCACACGAAGATGATGACACCGATGCAACTGGTCTACCGCATAGACGTCGTGCACCAGGGTAAGTATGCTCTCATATTCTCGGACACTTTGCGTTAACACCGGAGTATGCAGAGAAGACCCCCTAAGCCCAACATTCGGTGTTCCACATGAAAACCTGGCCATCGCGCCATCTCCCCCTTCCGGATTTGTTGCACTCCATCCTGCAGCCGTCGAAGCCGCACGAGAACTAAGGGCTGCCCATGATGCCCGCGTTGCGGCCCGACAGCCGGGATATATTCCAGGCGCTGAAGCCCCCGAGCCCCCACAGTTGACTTCCGAAGTCGACCGTACGGAGAGTCGTGATTCAACTGCAACCGAAAGTTCTCGTCTCGCCGGACCTTTCTTGTCAGCCCTTCGAAGGACATTTTCGAAGGAACGACGTTAGCCTTGGCTCTAGCGTGTGCAACCTGAACCATAGTTAGAATTATCATATTTATGAGAGTATGATTAAACGTGGGAGTCATCGCTAAATGCGTTAGTAGGTACTAAAACTGCGTTGGAGTATAATGTTCAATTAAAGCCGCAGTTATTTGACTCACTAAAGTGGGCCTGATTGCCGAGGCCCAACGCCATATATCGCATTATACAAGCTGGATAGTTGAAAACAACTGCTAAAGTCATCTACACAACGTCATAAAGAGGGATTGTCGGGCGGCCAATAGTTCAGTCGCAGTACATTTCAACTATTACGTACATATATACTCGAGCGTTCGCGCTATAACCTGTCCAAGAAACGCTCTACACAGTCTATTTTCACTACGGATTTATATCCCCATTTCCTTGATGGAGCCAATAGCGATTAAAAGCTACATGTATGCGTTGTTTGTTAGAGGTTTTCGCTCAGGGACAATGGGACTTACCGGATGGTTCGTGTCTAAGAACCCCAATAATCTGCTCATCTCGTCAAAAGCTGTATCCTCTAGTTCTTGCAGTAGTAACATATCCTCCTTGTCTTCTTCCCACTCGGGACCATGTTTTATCCTTCGCGCGCGCATCTCTCGTCGAGACGCCAGTGCCGCGAGCTGAGCTTTACAGGCGGATGATATTTCGCTAACGAGTGGTGCGACGATTGCTTGTCGCCCAACAGCCAGAAGAGAATCCGCAAGGCATTTGCAAAGAGAGCCAAGGAACCCGGCGTCGCCTTCTGGTTGGATAGCTCGGGTTATCTGGAGGAATATCGCATTCATTTCGTCGGGAGAGATGACTCCAGTGGCGTTGCCGCTCATAATCAAGGTTGGAATGATGCTTATTGTAACAAGTGAGCGGAGATTTTCGATGGACAAGCCGAAAACTCACAGTGTGCAAACTTCTCGAACGTTTTCTGAAAAGTAGAACTAGACGAACGTGAGCGTGAGGCTATTTGGGTAGGTTCGTTTTTACCTTGAGGCCTGGCAACGCCAATTCGAGGGTTGGGCGAATATAGGGCCCGAACTTGGCCCCTAACGTTGCCGAATGCGTGAGCAAGGCATCAAAGGCGGCACTTTTTTCTTCTAAGATAGAGGTCCTTATTTCTACGTGTTGACCATCGTGGAGATCGAGCAAGTCAAATCCCTCCCGGGCCTCCATATCATCACTGTCCTCTAGAAACACAAACCAACATAAACGAATTGCGTAAATTGGCAAAAGTGATCCATACCGACTATATTGATATCGGGCTTGATGCCAGCACTCTTGAGAAGGGGGGGCATGACGAATTTGAGGTATGGTTCAAATGCATCTCCAAGTGCCTGGCAGATTTTTGACCATGTCTGTTGAAGATACATTGGTGTATTGTCGTCGTCGGACGTAGGTCGCTCTGAGTCTATGATGAGCGCCGGCTAGCAACAGGCCGGAATGAGGGTACCTTGTACTTGCAGCAGCAACTTGATGAGTTCTTCGGCATCCTGTTGGAAAATCTCGCGGCCAACGGCAATTCCTTGACAAAGTCCTCAATATATGCACCTCATGTAATAAAACTGATATACCTATCAATCCGGCGCATTCCATTGCTTTGCAATGCAGTACACGGGTTTCGGGCGTTGCCGGGGACCGAAGAGCTTGCATGAGGAGCGGCATGATAGACGGATAGTACTAAACTCATTTAGCTGATGGTTAAGCAGGAGCTACACAACTTACCACTTGGAATTTCTCTGCACTTGCGTCGGCAACCATGGCAAGCGTCGTTAGAGCCTGCTCTTGAACGTAGCGCCGTGGACTGCTACTGAGCAATCCCAACAACCTCGACACAATGCCATCTAGGTATGGGGCTAGCTCATCAGATTCTACCCCGCAGCAGAAATTTATAATTGCCTTGGCGGCATGGCAATGGACTCTGTTAGGGTGGTCAATCCCCCCCCCCTGTTTAATTATTTGATAACTTGCCTTGCTTCTGGGGCATCCATAGCAGGTATCAAGCAGGACAAAATCTCCTTGGTGTACCGTTGTTGAAAAATCTCCTACCGTTGCTGGATTCAGACACTACTAGGCGTAATTTAGGCCACTTCGTACCTGCATATCTGTGCATAATTGACCTCTACGAGCGCACCGGTCAAGATAGTGGTTGCATGAATGACAGCACACTTACATGCATTGGCAAGCCGCAAATCGGACACGCGGATGAGAGTCTGAGAACATCGGAACAACCAATTCGACTACCTTGTCGACTTCCAATTCAAGGACCTGCATGCCGTAACGTGTAAAGGATTTCTCTGTTTGATAGGCTGCGCTCACCTGATAAGTGCCCTCTGCGACAGCAGCAATAGCCATAAGACCCGCGTGTCGGACTCCCCACTGAGGAGATTGGAGCATTACAGGAATGTCACGGAAAGCGACGGGAAGTAGAGCTCTCCCGCCTAGGAATCGTTAGATCGAAGTATCAAGAATTGGCCTACTCACCGAGGGCCACGGCTGCGCGATCCAAGGTCCCTTCAAAAACTTGAGGATATCCGTAATCCTCGTCTATAGCTGATGGCTGTACCAAGATAGGTTAGAATCTGTTCACAAAATCACTCGTCTTACTCGCATCTTCGCATTCCTCCCATTCAACTTGTGTAGTGTCCCCCTCCTCAATGACTTCGCCCATGCCTTTGAGGCACGCCCTCACAAGTGTCGATACCCAGGCAGCCTGGGCGCCGTTTTCGCCCCCTAGAATGCCGCCTCCACCACTTGCTTCCCCTCCTTCACCTTCTGGTCCGATTGGAGCCCTGAACATCCCTGGGCGGGCCTCGGTCAAGCTGACCATGAATTCCAAGGCTGAAAATCGTCGGTCTATTAAAGATTCTTCCTCATCAGGATCGTTTTGCGGGCTGGGGCCGGTAGGTGGCCAGGCGAATTGAGGTAGACCCGGATTGGCGAGGGTAGGCGTAGCGCTAGCGTCAATAGTAGGGTTAGGGGATTGTTCGTTGAGAAATGGCTCGAGGCACCGCGTCAACGTGCCAATGTGCGGACGAAATAGGGTTGCAGTACGAAAATCGGAAGCGAGCGATGTGAGAGTCTCGAGTGCTTTAATTTGGTCGCGCGGAGGAAACTCGTTTAAAGCCTATCGAATATGAGCACGAAACAATCCCGAAAAACGATGATACATACAATTAACATGGGGAACACCAAGCCAACGGTTTGGCTTTGCAACGCTGGGTCATTAGAAGAAAGGTATACGGCGCACGCCTTGAGAGCAGCATGGCGTACCTGTAATGAGTGTAAGTAGCGCTCGTCTTGATGTCTTGGTTACTTACTGGGATGGCTTCGGTATGCTTGAGTGCGTTCTCTAACACGGCAACAACTTGCTGAGGATTCTGATCCCAGAGCAGATGCGGCACATTTGTAAATATCCTACATACTGATTAGTTCCTGGAGATCGATTGTAGTTTTACGACATACCTAAAAGCGGATTCTTTATGCATGACATCGCTAGAGTTCGCCAACTGTGAGGCGACGGTCAGCAGCTCGGGGAAGGGACCTGGAGAAGGTTATTAGTTGAGTTGTAAAATAACGATTGTACGCACGTTTTCTCTCAAAGCTTCCCACTGCTAGCTCGCACACAGTCTCCGTTACACCTTTCAACGCATTCAAATCGCGCTCCTCCCTTAGAGCCTCTAAAAGAATAAGCTCCACTCTTCCCCTAGTAGTTTCAGAGAGGTGATCGTATATGGTAGTTTTGGGAGCAGCAAATGACTGATGGGGATGCGGCGATGGAACAGGATGTAGAGGCGGGCGAAAGATCAACCGACGAAGAAGAACTGCAGCAAAGGCTCTCATATGAGCATCAGGACTTTGTCGACTGAACTCAGCGAGAGCCAGTAGGAGTATTTCTGGTTGATTTGCAAGCCACTTGTCATTTAATACCTTCTCCGCTCTAAAAAAGGGGTTAATTACATGAACAATCGGCGAGGTTAGAACTGCTTACGATCGCCGGATCTCGTTATCTCCAAGAACGAGATTAGCCAGTATTTGACCAAGCTCTGTTCTAATTTGTTGAGGAACAAGCGATTCCATAGCCACGGTCCGCTCCATAGTGGCTATTCGAGGTGGTGGTTGTTTGACAAAGGACAGGGTCTCTGTTCGGAATATCAGCGTGCCTCGGAATTCGACAAAATCTGGTACCGAAAATTAGCGCCGGAACGCCTCAAGATTTTGCAGGGTCTGGAGTAATACATGCACAACCAACGATTGTGAAAGGCTCACCACCTGGAGTGATGTGCTCTTGAACTCGGCACCCGTCGTAGCCACTGGCTGCTCGAGTCCTTCCTCTCGAGCTATCGTTTTTTTATCAAGGTAAGCTCGATAGACTGCTCGAATGGCTACAGTTGACCCACTGTATTCTTTTACAACATTTGAGCATACCGTGGTATGGAAACGTTTCAACTATTTAGATCGGTTGCAAAAGATTGAACGGCCATTTGAAGCGACTGGTGTGGTCTTAAAGACGCCGTCGCTCAGTGGGTGCCAAGTTGATTGGCAGAAACCTAGCTGCCTCATCAAATAGATCGTTCATCGTTGATATTTAACACTTGGTAGATTCCTTGGTAGAGTTTGTAGGTTCTTTGCATTACGAACCGGTTTGTTTTGTCTGCCTTTTCTCTTCCATTCTCTTTCTGCCTTATATGCCATTGCCCGGACCGCCCCCTGGTACTACAATAAAGGCTTAATCATGAAAACCTGCGGGTGCCCCAGCGGACAGTAGTGGCCTTGGTTGGGTAAAATTCAAATGAGATCCCAGCTTGTTCGGTTGTGAGCTTAGGCACTCGTAGAAGCTTTTTGACGACTCCAACGAGCATAAAGTCGATATGCTCTCGGTGACCAGATGGAACATCTGTGTTAAGATTGCCGCAATACTTGAGATTCACATTCGATGCTCCCGATGTAGGCACCGGAGGCGTTAACAAGCGGGAGTACTTTGACAGCATACAACGAGCTACTCAAAATATAAAGAAAGAAAAGGGGGCTGGGAACGCATACAGCGATTGAGAGCCAGGTGGTCGCTGCTCGGACACTCGACAAGCAAACTAAACACTAGGCTCCAAAAGCTCAACTTACAAGACTAGCGAAGACAGATAACTCTCCAATGGAGATAATAAATATACAGCTATATTGAGGTTAGACTTATACTTGCGTGGCAAATAATACAGGTGGCTCTGTTAGCAGTCTCATAGAATCAATACCACGAGAACGGCGTGAGTGCATACACCACCTCCGATCTTGAAGGAGGTCTCAATGAGCGCTACTCACACTTTCAGCATACCTGTAGAAGTTGTAGAGCCTTCCTCCAACGGAACATCCTATTGGCAATGTTAGTTTCTCACTTCAATACGCATGCCGCTTTCTGCCGACCCTATGTAGTATATAGACCGCTGCTTAAGCTCACTATTTTCGCAATCTACTGTTCGACTCTACAATATATCTCTCTGCTGCGAGTTCTACCTGTTGCGTTAACACTTCTCTGGGCGAACCATATCTATTTCCTTGAGGTTTTAGATGCTGTATTAGCGTTGAGCTCTCTGGGGATGGGCCGAGATGCATGCAACACCCCACTAGCTCACTGTGTACTCACTAGTTTATGCACCACTAAATATCATACAGGCCTGATAGGGTTGCTCGGAGCATGGAATCTATTGAGTTTTCAAGTTGGACCGTGCTCGCGTAAGAAAAACCCGGCGCTTAATATTTGATAGAATACAAGCTTCTCCCACCTTCCGACTCTCGCATGAAAGCCAAACTCGAAACTAAACTAGCTATATGCGGCCTGAGAGGAGCTAGCGATTGCATCTCCCGTTGCTGTAATCAGCTGCCCAAGTCTTTGCGGAAACCTGAAGATACATCAGGGCATACATCCATGGGCATGTAGTGTAGGGGTTATCGCGCCTCATTCGCAACTTCGGGGATTAAGCCGAGGTCACGTGACTTGAGGAGGTCTCCGGTTCAATTCCGGACTTGTCCACTGCTTTTTCGATGTCTAAAATCATCACAAGACCTTACCGAACCGAAAAAACCATTTATTCCGACTTTCCCAATTTTTCCAAGGATCAGCATATAAGTTGACCTAATTGAGCCTGTATGCAATATGAAGATGTGTGTGTTACGGCTGCACAGACCAGCTCCGAACCCACATTAGATCGCAAATCATAAGTTGTATTCATAACTTTGGGTTTTTGCGGTCAACTCGCCCCAAGCAGGCTCCCCTGACTTAAGCGCCCGTAGGCTGGGGCCATAGACGCGCGTCAACCCTGAGGGACTGACACCCCGGTACTGCACTAAGCATCCAGCAGAGCCAGTTCTTGTGTGAAATGACATTAATATGCCTCTGTATAATCAAACGTAGGGGGATAGTATGTCTCGACCAGCACTGAGGTATAAAGGTATCAATCGCCTACTAGGATTCCGCTACTGTCGCACAAGCTGTTTGACCTAAACACACTCTCAACACACCTTTTACCGTCCCTGGTTCAACTCCGGACTTTTCCCGTACTCTTCTGCCGTATGAAGACCCTCTTTGCTTCACCCAAACTGAAGGAATGTTTTATTTCGATTTTAAGAATTTTCTTTTCAAGCACATACTAAAGTTTAGCCTCATTGAGCCTAGATGCGGTATCAGACTTTGCGCGATACACCGATGAAGCATATCACATAGTCTCCGATTCGCATATAACGTCACATGTGTTCGTAAACATCAGTTTTTGTGGTCGTCCTGCCCTCACGAATTTAAGCGCCGGGAAACAGCCTATGTATGGACCTTGAGGACACTGGGAGCTCGATAAACGCCAAACCAACATAAAGTCTCGCCACCACACTTTAATCTTGGTGTACAGCTTCTCGGTAGGTCTCTAGTTTAGCTACGCAGTTTTCTTTATCTTTCACCCCTTTTGAATGTTCGTTTCCCTACTCAGAATCAGTAGACTCGGTTTCACGCTGCAATTTTCTTTTCAGCAATCCAATCGTGCGCATCTTGGTCGAGTGGAATGAACTATACCTGTACAACTTCGCCGGGAGTGCTTAGGTAGCCGTAACGTAGTTTGATAATCACTTGCGACCTTATCGCAGCCAGTGAAAATGTTATGCATTGGTTGCTCAACAGCGACAAGGAAGACTCGTAGTATTGGGACAGTTTTGACCATACATGCTGGACTAGGTAATCAAAAAAGGACTAGGCCCTCAAGCAGCATATCAAAGCTTGACAACCCGAAGCGGCAGTTTCGGGAGCTTCTCCGCATCATTCATTTCAGATTTGAGATACGGGAACTGGACTCCCATAGTCTAGAGCTATGTTAGTATAATTGTATATATTTCACATATCAGCATACCTCCCACACAGTTTCCTGCTCAGGAGGCTCAAACTTGAAGGTCTTCACCAAAGTCGCAATCATCACCTCTACAACGCGTACAGTTAGAATCTGTGAGAATAGTACGTGGTGAAATCTTTGACGCAACTGATTTCCAAGATAGCAAACTACATCATATTTTATTTAGTATATGCAGCGTGCAGTCGCTATACCACGTACCTTGAACCCACTAGATCCAGACAGTTATATGGGTCAAAAATGGTGCTAATATGACTCCCCAACCAAAACTTACATGCAAGATGTAGGACCACCACCAAACGTCATCCTGAATTAAATGTCAAACGACGTTGGGAACCTTTTGCGACTGGCACTTGCATAGAAGAATAGACTCCAGGCAAGTGAGCGCCTGGTTCCGTCACCTCGTCCGGTTTGTTCCCAATCCATCGCTCCGGCCGAAACTGATCAGCTTGTTCTCCCCATATCTTCTCATACCTATTCGCCATGACTACATTCATAACGACTCGAGTATCCTTCTTTATCGGAATGCTCGTAATCTTGCCCGTAGGGGTTTCAATAGGGTACTCGAGCGGGATGACGGTATCGACTTGGCTCCTACAAACCGTGATATAAGGCAAGGTATCTCTGGAAGTCGACCGTAAACTTACTGCCTAACGATGCTTGATACCGGTCCATACACGCGCAACGTTTCGCGAACGACTGCATCCAAGTAAGGTAGCTCGAGCAATGCATCATGGTTGGCGTCATCTTGATGCTCTTTGAAGTAGGTACGTATTTCTTCACGGAGTCTGACTTGGATATCTTCGTTGTCGGCCAAGATACTGAGAATATGTGACACAGCCGTACTAATATCGAGATTGATGAAAGGTATTAATACAATCAACTGGCACATACCTTGTTGTCTCGTGCCCAGCAAAGATGAACACGCTAGCTATGTGTAAGTACAACTTTAGTGTAGGGGGTTAAAACTTACTTCATATGGCCGATCATCGCATCGCGGCTGATGTGGTTTTCAGAGCCTTCGGCCTCGTTGGCTTTCACTATATGCTCACGTATTAATGTTGGACGGTTGATGCAGCACTATAAACGCATGCACTCACTGAGAAGCGTCATGATATCCCTTCCGCGGCCAGCCTCTGACGTCAAGTCACCACCTGAGGCAAGGAGTGCCTGGCGGACTCGGAGCACTTCTTCAGCCTGGTTGTTTTGCAGCCTGGCTGCCTGAAGGAGTTTTTGTACGGACGAGACGGGAACATGTTGCAACACCCAGCGGCGGAATGAAGGGGTTCCAATATTTGAGATGTACGGCAGGAGTGTTGCGAATGGTACAACCTTGAAAAAGAATCGTCTATTGAAAGGGTAAGCATTAACATCCAGATCAGTAGTTGGGATTACGAACGTTATATCCTTGATAGCGATCGAGTATTCATTGCGCTTTCCTTTAAACGAGTCGAACGAGTAGCCCAGCCCAGCCTCCCCAACGAGCTCCAAAGCGGCAGCTGTCATCCACGGAAACACATCAATGTCTCCTTGGGACTTGCTAATGTCGTTTTCGATAGCAGCGCACGTCTTTAAATAACATTGTATAACAGAGTCACACCTAGGAAACATGTACGAATAAAGCTCACCTGCTCAGCGATGCTCATAAAGATAGACATCTAAATGCGTTGGGACCCGAGTTAAGCTGGGACTGGTACTGCGTATGTGTGGTTCTTACCACTGCTTTGTGTTAGTTTCCAGCGAAATTGGCGTAAAAAAACATCATACTCACATTCACGAAGAAACCTCATCGTGAAGACCGGAGTGAGTATCTAGCAACCACCCTTTATCTCTAGGCGTGTGACATTTGTTAACAAATACTGACCTTGCGATGGATGCGATGCTCGTCCCCTTTAGTCGAAAGGTGTGAGTGCTCGCGGTACAATAGGGGTAATCACAGTACACCCAAAACTTCTAAAACCGTCGGAACTTCGCCTTTCTTAGTCAAAGGCGAAAAGTCGACCATAGTTTCGAGCTACTGTGATTACCTTAATTCCATACATTCACTTACCGGTCAGTCCAAGAAGCCCGCCGCCTATGACTGAGCGAATGAACCTAAAATCCATACAGTTAGACTTGCGGACAAGGATACACTCGATCGTTCGCACAGAGTATTCCCTGTAGGGCGCTCGAAGTTTACCCTGTCCTTGACAAGGATCGAATGCATGGCCGCCGGGTCGAGAGTCCAGATAAATTCTGCCTGCAGAAGCAATCGATGTGAGCAGAAAATGTGACAACAATGGAGCAAAATCTCACCCCAAAGGCACCGTTTACTTTCACTGTTGGGCCATAGTTTGAAACGAGGTACTGATAGTATGGGATTGCCTTGAACCCGAAAAGAGCTTTAAAGTGACCTAGTGCATGTCTCAGCTTAACATTTTTTCTGGTATGATGTTCGATGTACACACCGGTTGCCCAGCTCATCGCTGGAGGACCAGGGAGATTTATCAGAAGCTTCTGGTGACGCCCAAACCGATAGAGAGCCAAGGCAATCCAGGTGCCAAGTACGAGCCACGCAGCAGTAGGCGTTCTATGAGGAAGAATTTCAAACATGGCGTATATCACTACTGTTGATTAGCGAGGAGAAGTGAGGTAGTTACGCCTCACAACTAGTCATTCTTACTATATAGGCTGTGGCCGTTCAACTCCCGCGCTCTTGAGCCGCGCTCGTAACTTCCGCATTCGCGATTCCCGCAGTTACAACTCCCGCGCATAGCCAAAAACGTCTCCCGCGTGCTTTCCATGATGCAACTCCCGATGGAACCTCGGTGGTCAAGCGGTAATGCCCGCGCGGGTTGCCTTTTAAAGTCGCCTGTGTTTTGGCACGTGCTCAACTGGAGCTTAGGGCACGGTTCCGGCGCAGTAATACCGTATAATCTAGCCATCGTGTTGGTTCACGACACTGAATGTAAGAGGATTTGTGCTCAGAAGTAAACTTGACTCAACTTGAATAACGTGAAGCGGTAACCTTGAGATCTGTGGCAAGGCAAGCGCGTCGGACGCTAATGCGCGCGGTGAGAGGAGAGAAGAAACGACTGGATTGCGCCGCAGACGCGGGCAAGGCTAAATACAGCCCGAATAGGGGCTCAGGAGCCAGGAGCGGGCTGGACCAGACCACTCCACAACAATCGGTACGACCTTGAAATGATCGTGGCCCCGCGTGAGCCGGACGCGTCGCGACACGTGCCACGTGACCACGGCGATCCTTGCTCGTGGTGGTGCGCATGCAACGGAGCCCACAGAGCCGCATGCCCTCCCAATGGCCTCTTCCAAAGGACATAAAACTAACATTAAATAGTGGTGAAACGAATTTATGGACTGACGTGGAAAGCGCCATTGATTTATGTGGTATTTTAGTTTTATACAGTAGTTGGCTGCAGCTAAGTTCTAATGGTACCCCCAGCTGTCCGCTCGCCATCGTCATTTGGACGTACCAAATAGTCGAATAAAAAGTCTACCGAGGCGACTAAATCAGTGGAGCATTGAGTGCTGGTCAACGCCAAACGCCATTAAAATAGTGGGGAATATCCGGATTTAGTCCCATACAGATCAGCCGTAATGCGGTTCGATAATCATCTGTGACACCGCTGCAGCTTGCGGAGATGATATGCATTCATTGTTTAAGACTAGAAAGGAAGACTCGTATCAACGCGCTCTCGACCGCATATATCCAACTAGGCAGTTAAAAGAGCATCGAGCGTTTGAGCAATATATCAAAGCTTGACTACCCGAAGCGGCAGTTTCGGGAGCTTCTCCGCGTCGTTCATTTCGGATTTAAGATACGGAAACTGGATCCCCATAGTCTAGAGTTACGTTAGCATACTTGTGTAGGTTTTACACAATCAGCTCACCTCCCAAATGGTTTCCTGTTTAGGTGGCTCAAACTTGAAAGCCCTCACCAGGGTCGCGATCATTACCTCTGTATCGTGTGTAGTTAGAATCCGTGAGAACAGTACTAGCAAATGTTGTGACGCAACTGATTTCCAAGACAGCAAACTACGGCATATCCTATTCAGTATACGCAACGAAAAACACCATGCCACGTACCTTGAATCCGCTGTATTCAGTTGGTTATATGCGTCACAAATCAGTGTCGATCCGACTCTCCAACCAAAAACTCACATGCAAGATGTAGGGCCACCTCCGAACGTCATCCTAAATCACAATGTTAGATGACGTTGCGAAATTTTTGAAACTTTTCCTTACATGGAAGAATAGACTCCCGGCAAGTGAGCGCCTGGTTCTGTCACCTCATCCAGCTTGTTCCCAATCCACCGCTCGGGTCGGAACTGATCAGCTTGTTCCCCCCATGTTTTGTCATATCGGTTCGCCATGACTACATTCATAACAACTCCAGTACCCTTCTTGATTGGGATGCTCGTGATCTTTCCAGTAGGGGTTTCGATGGGGTACTCGAGCGGTATGACAGTATCGACCTGGCTTCTAAAAACCATGATATAAGTTGGAGTATTTCATGGGCTACAAACTCACTGTCTAACGATATTTGAGACTGGCCCATACACGCGCAGCGTTTCACGAACGACTGCATCTAAATATGGCAGCTCGAGCAATGCGTCGTGATTGGCATCATCTTGATGCTCCTTGAAGTAGGTACGTATCTCTTCACGGAGCTTGACTTGGATATCTTCGTTGTCGGCCAAGATATTGAGGATACGCGACACAGCCGTACTGAAATTATATCAATAATGAGAACTATGGAATCGACTAGCACATACCTTGTCGTCTCGTGCCCAGCAAAGATAAATACGCTAGTAAAGTGTAAATACAGGCCGAGCATAGTGCTGAAAACCTACTTCATGTGTCCAATCATTGCGTCGTGGCTGATGTGGTTTTCAGAGCCTTCAGCTTCGTTGGCTTTCACTGATTGTTAATACAGAAATGTCAGACACTCGATGTAGCACTATAAACACAGATACCCACTCAGAAGCGTCATGATATCTCTCCCGCGGCCAGCCTCGGATGTCAAGTCGCCACCTGAGGCAAGAAGCGCCTGGCGGGCTCGGAGCACTTCCTCAGCCTGGTTGTTTTGTAGCTTGGCGGCCTGAAGGAGTTTTTGTACGGACGAGATAGGAGCATGCTGCAATACCCAGCGGCGGAACGAAGGGGTTCCAATATTGTAGATATAGGGCAGGAGTGCTGAGAATGGTATGACCTTGATGAAAAATCGTCTACCAGGAGCGTGAGCATCAGCAACTAAATTGATAGTCGATGCTACGAACACTATGTCCTTGATGGCGACCGAGTACTCGTTGCGTTTTCCTTTAAACGAGTCGAACGAGTAGCCCAGCCCAGCCTCCCCAACGAGCTCCAAAGCGGCAGCTGTCATCCACGGAAACACATCGATATCTCCTTGGGAGCTGTTGATGTCTGTTTCAATGGCATCGCACGTCTTCGAACAACATTGTATAAGATATACAGGAAACATGTACGAATGAAGCTCACCTGCTCAGCGATGCTCATGAAGATAGGCATCTATATGCGTTGATACCTGAGCTAAGCTGTCACTATCATTGTGTATGCGTGGTTCTTACCACTGAGTCTTTAAGTTAGTTTCCGTGGAAATCGAAGTAAACGGTATCATACTCACATTCACGAAGGAATCTCATCGTGAAAACCGGAGTAAGTATCTAGCAACCACCCTTTATCTCTAGACGCGCGGCACTTATTAATGGATACCGACCTTGCGATGGATACGATGCTCGTCTCCTTTCGTCATCGAAAGTTGTGAGCTCCCATGATACAACTCCAATACATTCACTTACCAGTCAACCCAAGAAGTCCGCCACCTATGACTGAGCGAATGAATCTACAAACAATGGTTAGACATGTAGAAGAGGATAGAATCGCTTATTCGTACAAAACATTTCCTGTAGGGCGCTCGAAGTTTACCCTGTCCTTTACAAGGATTGAATGCATAGCCGCCGGGTCGAGAGTCCAGATGAACTCTCCCTGTCGAACCCATTAATATGAGCACAAACACTAGTGGCACCAATAAGCGGATCCTACCCCAAAAGCACGATTTACTTTCACTGTGGGGCCATAGTTCGCGACAAGATACTGATAATATGGGATTGCGTTGAATCCAAAAAGCGCTTTAAAGTGTCCTGGTGCAAGCTTTAGCTGAACGCCTTTTGTTCTACGATATCTAATCTACATACCGGTTACCCAACTCGGCGCTGAGGGACCAGGAAGGTTTATTAGGAGTTTCTGACTGCGCCTGAATCGATAGAGCGCTGACACGACCCAAGTGCCGAGTGCGAACCACGCAGCAGTAGGTATCTTAAGAGTAAGAACTTCAAACATGTCTTGTATTGCTATTGTTGGTCAATGAGGAGAAGTAGGAGTGAGGTGGATGTGGTACGTACCTCTCAATTGGTGGGTCTCTTATATCGACGCAGTCGTGTAACTCCCGCGCTCGTAACCCGCGCTTGTAGCTTCCGTGCTCACAACCCCGCGTTCATGACGCCTGCGTACAGCTAAAAACGTCTCCCGCGTGCGTTTAGTGACGTGACCTCCGAGAGGAACTCGGTAGTACTAAAAGTGGTAACCCCCGCGCGGGTTACCTTTTGGAGTCGCCTGCTCAGCACGTGCTCGAACGCGAGGGAACGAGAGAAGTGTTCTTAAAAGGCTCCCGATAGTGTCAGCACGGCACATTTGGGCTAGAAAATGCGCCTGGAGCATCACTCAACTCAACCGGCGAGCAAACTCAAATGAGGACTGGATCGAATGTTATGCAAGCTCATTCGCCTTGATGAGTTTTTTTGCCAACATTCTGACAATTGTATCCTACGTACCACCCCAATAAGAGACACATTCAGCCAAAAAGAACGATGTTATTAATGGGCGAAAGCATAACAGCGTACGAGCCATTTAGTCTGTGATTACAAGTAATCTACCATCGTCTGCAGCCGTTTCGCGATCCTAGGCGGGAAAGTAAACGCGGTCAAACGCGGGCCGAACTCTAACACGATCATCCGAATCCCTTCCCTCAAAGCTGTACACAACGAAATTAGAATCCAACAAATGCGAGCCTTGCGGGATAGACTAACCATTAGCAACGGGTTGAACGACCTTTTTGATGACATCCTCTGTGTTGGGCGTCGGGGATACATTTGCCTCCTCAATAAGCTGTTCAAGTGCTCCGAGGTACGAAATCAAAGCTTCGAGCACACGAGGAATGTCGCGCTGGACACGTCCGTAAGGATCTTCTTGCAGCGAGTGCGTCACCAGCACAGACAACGCTATTGATTTCTGTTTAGTGGGCCGAATCAACGATAGTGCGGGCAACGGCTCACCTTCAATAGCCCAAACATCAGCAGCTCGGTTCGGTAGCAACGCTTCCAACTTGGCAGCCTCCCTCTCCACAAACAAGGTAACCCAAGCGCGACGTAACCAAAACGCTACGTTTGGTGGCAACATATTCACCATACCACTAAGGTCCAGCTTTGGCAGTTTCCAGCCTTGGAGCGACGAAGGACGTGGAATCGGGATAGACGTCGCTGGCTGAGGGTGGGAGGACGAAAGGAAGATGGAAGGCACGCTCAGGTTTGTCGGCACAACGGTTGCGACTGCGTTTGCGGCTCCAACGAACGTGTCGAGAGGTCCCGAGGAAGTGGTTGGGGTTGCTTTATATACCGAGTCTTTGGATACTTGGGACGATTTTGTGAGGGGCAGAGGAGCAGGAGCGGGCGCAGGAGCTTTACAAAGTGGTCAGCGATAACTTAGTAGATTGTAAGGAAGTATAAGGTGCTTACCGACGGATGAGGGAGCGTTACGGTTTGTAACCGTAGAATAGTCTTTGCCAAGTAGCAGCAAGCACTCTCTGCACACCTGCTCCCAGGCCGTGGGGTTGGCCTTGAGGTCTGAAAACAGGCCCACACGACGTGGCTGACGGTTGGTGACGACATTGGCTAATTCGGCGAACGCAAAATACTACAAACGTCGAAGTTAGCTGACCCATTTCTCCCGGCTCATAAATCTAGCGTAGCCAATGTACCTTAAAGTAGTCGTTTTTGCTTTGTAGTCCGGCGATTAGAGACGCATTAGGATCTTCTCTGAACTGTGAAAGATGTATAACCTGCAAAAAGTCAGCAAGTGGGAACGCCAATGAAAACATAGGAAATACCTGACTGGCGTTGATCTCAAACAACGCTCCAGCGATATCCCACATCATCAATGATGAAAACTGTAGCACAAACATCCTGAAGTACAACGTTAAGGAGAGAAGTTGCCAGTACGCTCCAGGCCGTGTAACGAAATGCAAGAAAGGGCTGGCAAACATAACGTCAACCTTGGTGATCGTTCCTGAGGGATGGATACTTACCCAGTCGCAAACCCAAACACAAAGTTAAAGGATCCCCAGAAAGGAACGCGCAGGAGAAAATACAAGATCCCAAACGAGATCCAGTAGCCCAGGGCGAATCGGCAAGACCAAGCTGCCGAGTCTCTTGTGGCAGCCTGAGCTCGTTGAGTAAGTCCTCCCTGGGAACATTCTTCAATACACTTCAAGCGCGTAAAGAAACTATCACTCACAAAGCGGCGCAACCACGACGGATTACGGCCCTTTACCGCGTTCCACGAAGAATACACTAAGCCCAGTAAGCTGTTTCCAAGCACTAGCATTAGGTGGCGCTCATTTAAGCTCCAAGGATGTCGGCTAGGAGAAAGTCAGAGTAGCTCTTCCGAACGAGAAAGAGTAAACTCACTGTGATCCAGTGAAGAGGGAGAGCTTGATCCCAGAGACATGCATACCGACAAAGGTGGCGTATAAGAAAGCTAATGCCGCTCCCGAGAACATATGAAGCCCCTGATAGAGAGGTGGGATCGAAACAATCTCAGCAGCAAGTGTTTTTGGCCTGGGACCAGGTGAAGCTTTGTTACATTAGCCAAGACCGGTCCGCCGTTTCAAAGTTGCTCACCTTGTCTTCGTAGTTTACGAGCAAGCAAAGTTGGAAGAATGCCAAAGAGGAAAGCAAGAATGAAGTGAGAAGAATTCGTGAACAGAATGTACAAGAGTCCTCCTACGAGAGGCCGTTAGCACTATGGCATTCCCAGAGAGCCAGACGCACCTCTAAGGCTTAGAGTAGATACAGGAACAACAACGGCTGCTAGACAGAAAGCCCTCCAAAGCACCTGTCTGAATCGTTGACTGAGGATAAGCTATACGACAGCAATGATAATTAGCCAAAATACAATATTTATGCACCTACTCACCCGACATGCTTTCTCGTATGAGGCTGCAGATGGTTTCTGCGGTAGTTGGGGTGCAGAAGGGAACGTAGACCGTGAAGACATCAGAACTATATCGCTGTAGATATGTTTTTATTAGCTCGAATAGATAATAAGCAGCACTCGGCAAGAGTACCAAGTGAAGTGAGCGCACGTCCGCGCGCTGTTGACGTTGGGAGAAACACGCGTGATAGGCGCCAAGCCCACGGAGTCAGGCGCTTATCTCATCGTCAACATTCGATAAACAAAATGCGCTGTTTGGCACCACGCTCCAGAGCCATCCGCAACACAAGATGCCAACCCCGACAATCAGGAAGAACGGTTTCAAAGCTCCTTTCAATGCCAAGCGCGCGAACAAGCTCAAGCGGCATGGTTTTTTCAATATCACAGCATACGAACAACGACAGGTTGAATCGTAAAAGAGCACACGTCTTCATGCTATTGACAATGGTTTTCACACAACAGCTTCTTATGCTATATGGTTCATAAAACTACTGTGAGTCTACTAGTTAAATTTCAAGGCTTAAACTTACGAGACTACCCTCAGTACTCCTCGATTGCAATATACGACACCCCAGCAGAATTGAGCACGGTGTCTCCCCACGATTCAATGCTCAGAGTAAGTCCTTGAGCCGTAACGTCCTTAACCAGAGCCTTGATGCGTAGGTTGGCCCCATTGGTAATATCAAAATAGTTCAAAGCCGCGTAAACTCGGGGAGCCCGCTCGAACTTCTTGTCAAAAGTGATATTCTTCGAGTGTTGTTGTCTCGGCTGACTGGCCGGGCAAACATCTACACTGTCAAATCTACCAGAAGTTATATTCGCCCGGTTAGAGGGGTGAGCGATCCAGCAAGCCGTCGCCTTGTAGATCCAGGTGTCGCTTGACCCCTTGACGGTCAAGGTGAACCCCGTAGTAGTGACGTTCTCTACATACGATTTCAGGTTCCATTTATGATCGTTATCGAGCTCAAACTCCTGGAGCCAAGTCACGACTTTGGGAACACGCGCATACGGTCGGTCAAAAGTGACCTTTACGGTCCATTTACCCCGATTGTCGGTGGCGCCTCCTGTAAAGTGCGACCCAAACTGGAAGTCTCGGTCATGTTTTCCGATATCGAGCCAGGTACAACCGGCTGAATATAAGACGGTATCGCCCCAAGCGTCTAGATGCACGGTAGACGAGCAACCGCTAGACGGATTCGACGTGTAGGCCTTGATACGGGGCCGTTTCTCGTGTTCGATATCGAGCCAGTTGAGACCAATTGGTACACCTGACGCGAGGTCGAAGGGGTTGTCAATGGACTTTGAATTATTCAGTCGAGGTTGGTTCCATGGCCGGACATCCATGGTATTAAACTCATTACTTGATTTCGTCATTGCGGCTGGAAGGCAGTTTGAAGCGAATGTTAGTACGGTGGCTTGATATGCGAGAAATTAAGAAGAAACCGCACTAGCTCGTAGGTATAGCAGCTAAAGGTGCCGGGCCCTGCTGAAGACCTCCAGGCTTTATAGTGCTATCCACTCGTTGTATGCTCAAGTTGTCGAACCGCCCGGAGCTACCAAATCTGCGAGGCATAGACAAGCGCTCATATAGATCATATTCCTGAGAGTATAACAGCCAATCATACCCTATGAGGCCGGGTAGCTTTTGGGATGATTCACACCCACTATGGCTATATGCGTATGTCCCATGACAATTGGCCATATAGCCGGGCTCGGTTATGTGGTCTCCGTGGTTCTACGTTGCCAAATGTACGTAACCCAGCGGAGAAGCCAAAAGGTAAGCCAATCACCGCAAGCTCCGTAAAGTGGAAGCTCTGCACCAGAGCCTCTTGTGTCTTGAACGCCGGCCAACTCCATGCCCTTTGAGGTGAGGATAAATAGTAGTCAAAAGCAGCAGTAAACAAGACCACTCCGTTCCGTCTCCCCATCAAGCCCAGCGACTGTGGATGAGTAGCCTAGAGCGCATCAAGATATTTAACAGAATGCGAGAGCCGAGATATTCTTCAGTATTTTTGCTAACCAAGGTACACAACAATATCAAGAACTACATGTTGAAAGGAGATGATTTCAAGAGCCAAAAGAACACATGACATGGAGCAAAAAAAAAGACGCATACATTTGTTAATTTGTTCATTAATAATCTTGGATTGCGATGTAGTCCGCCCTAGAGGCATAATGGGTAGTATCGTACCAGGAATCAAGGTGCAGCGTCATTCCCTGAGGCGTGATGTCTTTAGCGAGGGCCTTGAGGCGGAAGTTCTGGTGGAAATCAATATCAAAGAGGTTCAGACCGACGTAGCAGCGAGGAGCGGTGTCAAACTTCTTGTCGAAAGTGATGGACTTTTTGTTATCAAGCTTTGGCGCGCTCCAAGGGCGGAACTCCCTGGTATCAAACGTGCCGGAGGTGATATTCGAACGATTCGATGGATGAGCGATCCAGGTCACCCCCGCTTTGTACAGTTTCGAATCGCCCCACGTAGAGAGTTTGAGAGTGAAGCCCGTCGCGGTAATGTTCTCGGCGGAAGCTTGTAGGCGCCAGTTATGAGCCTTGTCGAACTCGAACTCCTGGAACCAGACGACAACCTTTGGCACAGACCCGAAAGACTTGTCGAAGGTGACCGGGATTGACCACGAAGGACTGCTCTTCTCGTGGCCGACGGTGGAGAACGTGCCAAACTGGAAGTCGCGATCATTCTTGCACACATTCAGCCAGGTGCTGCCTGCCGAGTATAGGATGGTATCACCGGAGGCATTAAGATGGGCAGTCGTTTCCCGACTGTTACCTGTGACGTTTGCTGTGATGCTAATGTTTCCGCCGCGGTCGATATCGCACCAGTTGAGCCCCACAGGAAAGGAAGTGGCATGACTCGAATCATTGGGAATCGGCTTTTGGTTTAGCAGCTGAGGCTTATCCCATGGGCGGACGTCCATCGTGTTGAAACTATTGGGGTTTTCAGACATGCTCTACATGAGGATAATTTAAGTTAGGCATCAAGAAGTCAAGATAGAAAGAGTTGAAAGTCAACGTACGTGCGGAACGATTTAGGGTTGTTGCTGAAACTGGGTGGGGTGTCGAGCCAGGTCGAGAGTTCTCACGTTTTATAGGAGCAATTTCTGCTTGCGCGTGGTGAATCACCTTTTGCCAAGGGATGAATCTAAAATAATTACATTAATTGACGCCGTTAGGACCGAGAACATCGGACCACGCCGTTGAATGCACGGTTCCTGACGATCCAGGCGTGCCACACATTGCTCAGGTTATTCGCCGCCGCCACAGTCACCAGTGCTGTAGTCAATCGGTCACCTGAGAGGCTGGTGACAGCTTGAACCATACCCGAGTCTCGGTTATTCGATCTCCGTACCTAAATACGCGCGAATCGGACGTTGTTCGCATCACTACCCGGCCATCTGATGGGCCGGAGCTGGTACTTGATGCCTTGCTTTATCCTCGTCCAGCTCCTAGTCTTTTTTGACCTTGATTATACGTATGAGCGAACGGACGAGCGCGTGCAATCCGCCTTTCGCTGAGCTATCCACTGCTCACATCGTTGTACGTCCCATCGGCCGACTTATTCGCCGGCAAGGGGAACGCAAGTACTGCCAGGGCGGTAGAGCTGGGTCAGATCTCTCTAACTACGAGTGCGGCTGCTATGAGATGATTGTGGTCAAGCGCGAGTTGAACGCGTCGCCACGCGTGCCACGTGATCTCACTGCGCCACCACATTCGACCAAACATTCGCTCATACGACGACAAGCTCGTCGACAGACAAACACCCTTGTCACATTCAGCAGAAACACACATACTGTAAATCTACAGTTGAGTATCTGGATTATGAATCTCCGTCCGACAAATCTTCTTATGCGCTTGCCAATTCTTCTTTTGGCACCTCGACGAACAGTACCTCCCTCGTTTGCATTTCGTGCACGTCAAGAGGTTGTCTGTCTTGCCACACACCCAACACACGTTCAAAAGCTGCATGCGATTCGCCATTTCCGAATCAACGCGCCTGCCGTCACCTCCGCGTTGTAGGTCATCGATTGATTGGGAGAGGGACTCGATATACGGAACGGAAAATAAGGGGCAGATCGCGGCGCGAGTCGCATATGGTAATATCGTCTTCCACAATGATACGTCCCACTCTGGACCGTCGAACCCAATACCCCGGCCGCATGAGCAGATTGGACTATGACCGAACTCGACAGAAAGGGGCATGTCGGCCGTGGCGGTATATTCACAATTGGGTGTATGCTTCCAGGTGCGGGAGCGTTCAACGAACGCTGGCATCATCTTTTTGATAGCAACCGATTCATCTCCTATCGAAGGAAGTCGAGCCATAGGGTTGAAGTTAAGCAACTTATCAATTGCCATTTTAAGCGAAAGAGGCATGCTATCCCAAAACGGAATCAGTGCAACGTCGATCGAAATCGAGCAAGACGCAAGGTCGAGGCGGATTCCGCCGATCAGAAGCGCAGCATACACGTCCGCTCGTTGATTAGGCTCGCAGAAACCAAAGACCCGCTGCTTCTTGCCAGGCAGTGCGCAGTGCATGGCCACAATCGAGTGGATTGTATCCTTGATAGCGGGCATAAGTGTCGACTCGGGGCCACCGACCTCAAGTTGTCCAGACATCGCTCCCCGTTCTTCGTCGGATAACTGAAGCGCAGTGAGAGATGTGAGCCAGGGTAGTTTTTTGACAACGTCCGTCGTGTTAAGTAGTGGCATGCGGTCGAGATTGAGATAGTGAATGTTCCACGGAGTGTATCCCGCGCGATGGAGAACTGGAGTGCGATCGAGAGCATACCCGCCAGATCCGAGCGGCTCGGCGACAGATACAATAACCTGAAACATGGTCAGAGCTAATTCCACAGCCCGTGAGCATTTGAGCTTACCTCTACATAATGTGACTTGCGTGCGATGCGAAGTTTGTTCGGAGTGCCCTGCACGGGATACGGGTATGAAACAACATGGGTGTAGTCACCGACATACAACCTCATTGTGCAGGGGGATATTTGAGTCACCTTGACATTCGCACCATTTAGCAGAGCGCGCTGCTCGATTGCAAAGTCAATTTCTACCCGAGCATTATAGGAAGTAACACCTTGCTGCCCCTCAGTAAGGGATAGTTCAGCCGTGAACATTGGAACAAGTGACTCAGGCGTTGGATCAGGGTACCGCATTACAGTGGGCTGTAACTTCGTTGAGTTATCTGAGGCCGTAGTTGGAGAATAATTTAGAATTTGAAGGTGTCGTCTATCATCCAAATCAGCCGTGAAGATCTCCAAGGGTGTTCCAAGGATTTTTTGTTTGACTACAAACGCGTCCGATGTCGGAGCCAAAGCAAAGCCCGCAGTTTTTGTTTTGAATGCTAGAACGTATGACGGAGCCCAGAACCAGGCTATCAAGTTCGATTCGCCATCAGCGCCTCGGGTGTCCTCTTGTAACGCGATCTTGTCAGAGCCGGGAACTGAAACGCACTCTCCCCACATGCACTGGATGGATGTATACGAACTTCCGGTGACTTGTCCAGCACGGAGATTACATTGAAATTTGAAGATGGATTTGGGTCGTGGGTCGTGTACTATTAGTGCACGATGAAAACATTGACGTGGAACTGTCAACACAACACAAACTACTGGTGGAACACTGGTCCAGTCCTTGAAGAGGTTCGGGCTAGGATTCATGTCGAGTTGAGTATGCCAGCCAGGCTTAAGCAAATCAGAAGTATATACGCCAGAGATATGCAATTGTAAAAGGAGATCGTCGTACTGCGCCTTTTCGAACGGCCCGGTTGGACTATGCTGTACGATATCGAGGAATCCCTCAATTACTGACTCCCAAGTGCCACTTTTCAAGTGTACGCGGCGTTTGACAAGCTGGAAGAGCCCCGCCATAGAAGCCTGATCATAGTAGTAGCTCTGCTTGGCCTTTGACAGAAAGAGCAAAACTTCAGACTTTAGCGTAGTAACTAGGTCATCACCGAGAAACAGTGACTGTTTATATGCGTCAAAGAGAAGATTCGTAAGGTCGTTAGGTTCAAATGCAACATTTAATCCGTTCGAGTAGCCAAAGCGGTCACCGCGGGCCGGGTCGACCCAAGTAATGCGCTCAATTGTCTGGCTTACTTCAGTCAAGGCCTCGTGAACGTTCGGATGAGTAGTAAAACCAGAAACGTAGGCTAGCGGAGCAAGACCAAGCAGAGCTGCAAGTGACGGGATAGTCGTACAAAGCCTTTTCAGGAAGGGACGCACGTTGTGCTGCTCGAATGAGGTGGTTTCTTCAGTGTACAAGACTGAGCGAAACATTGGACTGTCCTCCATGAGGGGACGTGCGGCGATCAATAAGTTCAAGGGTCCCAGATGACTCGTGAGATTCGATGTATCAATAACATGGAACTTAGTGGGAGCAGGAGGCTTGCCAGACTTGAGTTCGTCGAGATTGATGCGTGCTGCACTCCATGTGGCGGCGTAGAGACTAAAGGCCGTTTTCCCTGTAGTGTTGTAGAGATCCAGTGCACGGCAAAAGGTCAGCTCGTGGCCCGTATAGTGGCGAATGACAATAGAACTAGCCGCTCGAGAGACCTTATATGCTTCGCACCAAGCTCGGAACTGTCTTTTTGCAACGTGCATCGGAGCAGATGTTGTGTCCGACGGACCAGATTTGGATGGATCAGATGCCAGTGGAGCAAACGCCGGAGAAAAATGAAACCCTTGAGGGAAAGTGCAATGGTAAGGATAGAATACTTCGCCAGACCTCGAGTAAACCCAGGTAGGGTTCAAATGCTTCGCTTTTTGCACATCTCCGGGAAGTGTGGACGTAGTTCCGGTCTTCCAGAAGTGAAAGAAAAGTTTACTCAGGGGCTTGGTAGCCTCACGCCACATCATTCCTGCAGATTGGCTAGGTGTTAGGGTGGCGGAGTCGTCTGCTAGTATGGTTAATGAGACACTGGACTGTTGCTGCTTCAGAGCGTTAATGCGTGTAGCAGGTAGGCTAGAGAAATCAGCATAGCTCTTCCAGTGACGTCCAACTTCGGAAAGAGTCCGACTGTCTAGAAACTTGAGAAACGAGCCATATGAAGACGCTCTCCACGTCTTGGGACTTTGAGAGGTATCATATAGTTTCTTGCTTTGGCTAGTGAGGACATCCAGAGCTTTATCGCTGATTTTGAAATGGTAGAATATGTCCCAGGTCAGGTCGATTGGCGTGTTATCTTCAATCAATGAGAACAAGAGGATATTTCGAGCTCAGATCGACAAGTATATCAGCCAAGTGTGCTAGAAATCAAGCATCGAAGGCTCACCTAGCACGGCAGGTTCTGCTTCACAGCAAGTAAAATCCATCTTTTGCGGACCTAAAAAATCGGTTTAAGATGCAAACATGATGTCAAGTTAATTCATTTGCAAACCTTGTGTAGCAGCGGCATCGGCGTAGAGTGTAAAGAGTATGCTACGAGGATCACCGCATCCCAAGAGTAGAATAGCCGCGCCTTGGTCTGGCGATAGATCTCGGGTGAGGCAAGAGGGGTATGAGTTCCCAAGGGGGTAGAAGTATTCTCGAGGGCGCCAACAGAGAGGATTGGACATGTCTGGTAATAGGGAGCGGTATTGTAAGCCCACCTTGAAGGTATACATCGGATTTTACACTTACTAGACTCTTAGATTTTACAACCTAGTTAATATCTAGCGCCAAAATCTCGGCTAGGATACGATTGCACTCGGGTAAGGGTTTCGGAGTACCTTGATGTGGTTGACGAGTAGTTAATGCGCTACGGACACGATATTAGGCATGAGCCGGGCTAATAAATCACCTTCACAAGAGTTGCGGGCAAGCAACGGTGGTGGCTGAGAGTATTAGGTGGCGCAACCCAGAGATCGGCGAGTTTACTTCACTCTGACTAAGCATTTCAAACTTGAACCACGATTGCGATACCGCATATATCTGCATTATCGGATAAGCTTTGCCAACACAAACCGTTCCTCTACCGGGCGCCTGCTCAGAACAATATTTGACTGTACGCTAAGACAGGTGAGTGTATGACTCCTGAGTGAGAACACGAATATAAATGGGCGACTATTAAACTGCCTATTTTCAAGTAGTCTCCCAGAGAGTAAGTACGAACCATCGCGGATATACTAGTCACAAAACTTTTCAGGGCTCCCAAAGTGTGAGAAATCATTTTTGCCACGCCGCTGTCAGAATGCTACCAGTTACACCAGCCACTTTGTGTTCAAACTTCAGAAATGGGTGACAGATGGGCTCACAGCGCAAGGTTATTCTGTTCTTCTTTAGTTAAAGCCTTCAATGCTTTGGCCGAAAGAGGGAGACAAAGGTCTGAGATACCTAGATACACTTTCATTGAACATTGCACCGACTCTCATGGGACGTGGGACAGTGCTCAGATACATGCGTGTACAGTATGTTAGCTAACAGCTGTTGTAACTTCGGTAACGGTCGAGTGTTTTGTCACAGCATTACATTTCAAATAGCGCATGGACCACTACCACAGTCGCTTAAAGCCTGGCTAGCTTACCTTGCTCGAATTCAACCACAAATTTGACTACACGCTCACAAGCACTCTGCTACCGTTTTGTGCTGGAAAAAATCTGGTATAAGCCACGCACGGATATGATGGATCACTCACTAGGCGCAGATGCTTCCTCACGAGCCTTAGCGATGCCCGAGTTGCTTTCTCTAGTTTGTAGCTTCTTGGAAAAGAAAGACTGTGCTACTTGCCTAAGTATCTCTCGCTGTACCTTTGCTTCCGCTGCTCCCTTTGTTTGGGAAGATGTCGACCTCAAGTGGATGTTATTATTAATACCAGAGATGCAAGTTACTCGAGACGAGACATGTCAGGAATGGGAGCCCCACCTTGTAGGTCTGGTCACACCATAAGCGCCAGAGTAATCTAACCTGTAGTCCAGATCTTTCAGTTCCCCGACACAGTTGACCTCGCGCGCTTTGAAGTTTATCGTTATTTCGTAAAGACAGTCAGCACAACCACACCTTACGCCATTGTCTTTCCAGAGGAATGGCCCGTTGTGGGTGAACAAATGCCGTCTCAGCCTCTACTGCCTAACCTTCGAAGTATAACTATCAACACATTCGGCTGGGTGGATGATTCATATACTGACTGGGCCCCAAGGTTCCTGACTCCCTATCTGAAAGAGTTCAAGATGTGTTCGATTCATCTCAAGGAAAGCTCTGGAGAAGATGTGGGTATTCATGAACATGCATGGATCAACCCGAGCAAATGCTCGGATCTCATAGACGAAATATCTCGAATATGTCCAGCCATTGAAACTCTGGAGATATTTGCACACGAGGAAGACGATGAAGAGGACCAGACCAACTATGGCACAGTCTACGAGAAGATCGCTGATTTTCACAACCTTCACTCTCTATCATTAGGCGGGGCTAGTGCTGGTGAGACACTGTTTCAAGTTTTGGCTCCGCTCCCCCGTCTGCAGAGTCTATCACTCGTTAGCGACCACTCCCAAGCACTCCCTCAAGTAAATTCTCCAGTGACGTTATCGGATGACTCCTTCCCTGCTCTTCAGCATTTGACGCTACTTGGACTTAATCCTAAGATTGTTATGCGAGTCTATGGTTTACCTCAGCTTTTTCGTCGGCTGATTTCTGCCAAGGTCACTTACGAGGATTTGAGCTACGATGGATCCGAGAGCGACGATCTTCGTTCGGCCTATGCTATGAATTGCTTCAGCCATGGCTGCTCACACCTTACCGATCTAACAATACTTATTGAGGGGGATAATGGTTGCTTCGGCCTTTTCAGACGCTTTATCTTTACTTTCAAGCAGCTACCATTGCGCCATCTGAGGCTTTGTGCGGTAGATCTTAACCCTCACCTTGATTATGTTTACTCCTCCCAAGATAAACTAGAGCAGGCTGGGCTAGAAAATAACGACCCGCAAGTCACTTGGGAGGAATTCTTCACAGCACTACCACGGGTTGAAGAATTACATCTGATGAACGTGTTCTACGTTGAAGATTTGGTGATACTCGCAGACTCACTCGTAAAGCTCCGCTATTTTGCGCCATACTCCATCGAGATCTCAGAGACCATCGACGTGTCCAGTGTAGCTACCAGGCCAGCCGCAACCCAACCGCTTATCGTTTGCTGCGACTACCCCCAATACAAATATGGCCGTGATCATTCAAAGGACACTTCGAATATGGCGAGGTGAGAGGGTAGTTTATGGACACAAGCTTGTACTGATATGCGAATAGGGATATCTATGAAATATGGCCAAATGCAGAGTTTAAAGCCTCAGCACGCCACGAAGACTGGCCAACAGAAGCTATAAACAGTGAACTAAATGAAGCTATCCGAGCATTGAGACAAAGTCATAGTGATACGTGTAACACTTAAGTGAAAATATTAGAGATATAAGCTCATTGAGTCAGTCCGCACCATGGAAATCGTTATGCATGAGCTCATTAAAGTTGGCGCAACGACGTGTTGTGCAGCGCTACCAGGTAGACACCTAGTAAACAGCCGCTAACCAGCTAGTACTGTGCTTGATGCGTAGTTTTAAATCAGCGAAACGAACGTCAAATACATTCACGGCGCGAACAAATACTCGGGTTTACTAGCGGCGACCGCCCCAGTTCACTGCCGAATTGATTGTTGCCCTACTGCACTACCCCATATTGCGTATCCGCGTCCTAGATCTCCCATCTGGACCGGATTTTACTGTAACGCTCGAGCTCCGATAATGGATACTAGCTTTGTGTCATAAAACCAGATTTCATTCAGTATTCAAGACCAGTTTGCCCACTTGTGGATTTAGCTAGAGGCAGATCAGTTACGCATACAGATATCAGTGGAATGCACGACTCCGCTCGGTCAACCTGATCAGGCGGCGTTAGACTTTGTCCAATTGATTGTATGTTATAGTGTACCTTCAATTCATCTAGTTGAACTATATCTGTACGAGGCGTCGTCAATTGTGGCGAGATGACTAATTGAAACGACGGCATCTCCCAATTAATAGCGCTATGCAGGTGAGCAACTCGGTCTCCAGGTACGTCGAAGGATCAGCGGCATACTCACCTGTTCGTTGATCTTTCAGCAATTAACTCCAAATAGAGTCGCTCGCGCATACACTCAGCACGAGGGATCTTTCCCACGCGCATATTTCCTTGGATGTACTCAGGAACCATATCGGAGACGCAGACCGCGTGTGCCCCAACCAACGCGTGGAGATCTGGATTTTGAGGATTGCCGGAGGCCGACACGAGGTGGGATCTTTGGGTGGCGCTGTGGCGTACTAGGACTAGGGACTGACTAGGGACAACCGCTAGGTTAGTCACCGAAAGTCTCGCCCGCCACGTTGGAAGATCCAGGGAATAGCAATATTAGTCGGTAGCTTGATTACCCTACCTAATTTGTTGCCAGGTTTGTGTTAGCATTTGTTTGCTCATTCCATCAGCAAAGGCTATCCGAGGCTCTGTCAAGGACCAAGTATTCGGGCAATACCTTTCGTGGATAGATGCATAAGTCTTATCGTAACGCTGGTATCCTGAGGTGTGGGCTGGGTACTTTTTGATTGGTACTCTGGACAGATTCTGATATAATCCTGTCATGGGCCAGAGTATCATCAGCACGTAAACGTGGTACCGTACCCCACAATAACACCGGAATCTGTGATAAGAAAGGTCCACATGGCTCCGGCAGAGTAGTCCATCGCGGGTGACGAATCCGATCTACTCATGGCCTCTCCAGGCAAAATTATCGCATTTTTTCGAGATCGATCTTTTCTGCTAGAGTCGCATAGGTCGCGGCGGGGGCCGTTTAAAGAATAGCCGTGCCTACACACAAGGTAGATCTGCAGTGGCTTGCTGGCACAGTTTCATCATTCGCTATCCGGAACTTCTTGATCGTAGGCGCTGCTCATCCCAGTCTTCTCAGCTTGAGGGCCATGACCGAGTTGGCGTCATGGGACATGAGGCATTGGTATCACTGGCGGATGACGCATTCACAAGTACTGATAGATAATCGTGCCGACTTTTTTCAATGTCAGGCGTTCGTGGATCACAGTTTCAGCCCGCTTTGCAAGACAACCCGTCAACAAATGCTTCTCATCACGTCGTTGGCCGCCCAATCTTCCAGCTTAGAAGACGATAAAGACATACCCATACGATTGATAGCGAAAAAACGGAATACGGAAAAACTATAGAGTGGAGGAACAGCTCGTAAGAAATCCTTGAAATTTTGCCTAAAATGTAAGCAATTCATTTCGGAAGATCGCCACACGGCGACTCAGCCACCGCCACCCACGGATTCCGCCAGTATTCCGCCAAACCCGTGATAATTTGATCACCCCTCTTTCCCAGAGCGCACTTGTCCGAGCAGTGCCGATGCCCATCATGTCAACGTCCGTCCAAGAGGGTTTAATTACGCCCACCTGCCCGGGGATGGATAATCCCAAGCTGCTCACGGTGAGTGTTGTACTCGGTCATCGAAACGCTCAACCAGGGGAGAGATAGGAGGTCGTCGGCCTCCTATTGCGATGTCCACATAACAGTTAAATGCGTTCCTGGGGCACCTGCATTCAAGGCCCGAAAGGCACGAGGAAGAGGGAAGCTACCCATTTACTCACCAATTGATGTCAGCACCCATCGCGGCAATCGGTGCCTCCCGAATTCAGTTTACCCGTCGATCATCAAGTCTTATTCACCGGAGCCGAGGCCTCGAATCAAGGTTCCTTGCTCCTGTTTCCTTGGGCTCATATATAATCTACGTGGGTTTGAAGCGCAAGATAGCTTTTTTTTCTTGTCGCTTTATTCTGTCCCTCCCCCCCGTTCGTTTTCTTGAGATATGTCGTATACGGATGATCCGTCGCATCTGCCGGGTATCGTGTTTCCTAATGTAGGAATGCAGACGCTGTCGAGCGTCATTCATCTCTTGGGTTGGTCTTACCGCTTCTCGGAATTGCGTCGCGCAAGTCGTGCTAATTAGTTGGTCTAGGCTGTTCGGTTCTCGCGTTTTGCTTTGCTCGTCGTACCAAGAACCTGTTAAAGTGGGATACATGGGTAGGGATGTCCTGGCCGCGGTTGTGTACGCTGTTGGTGTTTGCGGACTCGTGAGTTGTGGTCTCCGTCCGGTCACCTACGTACCTGAGCTGACAAAGCCCCTATCCCAGCTGGCTGTTCCTGTTTTCGAGTGCGTCCCTGATGTGACTGAACCTTGGTTGAAATTAATCTGACCCCTCGCGACTTAGCTGGGATACTAATCAATGGTGCCGGGATGTCTAGTAACTTCGTTAATTGCGTGTTGGGAATATACGCTTGCATTGTGCTATATGCTTTCAGCAAGGTTATGATTTATTGCTTTTTAATCGAAAAGGTACACTTTAAAATTTCAGACTGAATGCTCAAGTTTATCTCATTGCCTTTGAACAGGTACATATCGTTTGGGGAGGTACACACCAACCCCGGTTTCAGTCGAAGGTGTATTGGTTGTGCCTTGTTACGATGACACCCTATGCTGCTATTCTAATCATCATGTTAGTTGGTAAGCCATCTTTTGTATAGTCCTTTATCCCGTTCAACGGCTCACATATTGTGTCCAGGCCGAGTCGCTTTCTTTCGCGCTGACAGAGCTTGTGTCATCGGACTTCGGAAATATGCGTGAGTCGATGGTTATCTAGAATGCGCATAACAACCCGCTTATCCCCGATGAACCAGCTCGTTGGCCTTGCTCATTTATGACCTATACATTAACATCTTCCTGACGGGCATGTTCTTATGGCCGCTATTCCGTAGTCGCCTAGCGAACCCTCGTATCAAGAGGTTGGCTATGCGTACGTTGGTCGCCGCGGGTGCTGCATTGACTACGTCTACGGTATGTCTCCTGTTTCCTAGTGGCGTGTTCGCGAGCGCTATTAACAAGGCTTGATAGATTAACATTGCCGTCCTGACCATCATGCATGGCCAACAACTCGGCTGGGTATGTCTCGGAAGCTGCGGCACAGACGTCACGATGAACGCCCTCGTCTTGTTCTGGGTGACGGATAGTGCGAGTACGTCGGTCGAAAACACCCCTGCTACGGGCGGGGCTGCGGCCGCCCCGGCACACACGGGCGGAGGAGGCCAAGGTCCGGCGGCCGCTGCGTCTCATCAATCGTTCATGGTCGAAGACGGTGGGGCCAAGTCCGGTACTCGGTTCGCAGGGCATCAGTATTCCGAGTCTATGTACGATTATATGCCGCATAGTCCCGGTGCGACCCGAGCGCCGCCGGTACCTCGTCGCCCTAGTGTGGGGATGGAGAGTGTGGTGTTTAGCAAGGAGCGTCGGGAGAAGAGACGTACGGGCAAGACTGCGAGTATTCTAGGCAAGATTGGGGAGGTGTTGAAGAACAAGAACGAGGATGGGGACCGGACTCATCAGATGAGTGTTCAGGTGAGATACGATGGATGGTTCGATCTTGCATGATGATGCTCATCTCGATATTTTCAGGTCACGATTACGACTGAGCAGCAAGAAGACATTATGATGAATGATGTCAAGTATGTGCCTAGTGTCAACGACTCCATTGCGACGACTACGCAAGGGACTCCGGATGTTGAAAAAGGATTAGATGCTCGTCAGGTTTGAAAATCTCGGATTAGAATTGTAGTCGCTCTTTGTTTGTATGTCTGTTATTTTGGATTCTGTGTGTTGTGGTATACCTGTATCAACGCCTATTTGTAAGTTAGAACCGATGACTAGTTGATGTTGATGGCGATGGAAACGGTCGCGATCAAACCATATTAAGGTGTGTTCGAGAGCTCGCGTTGAGGAGAAGACAACAATGGAGCGGTGAGCGTCATCCGGTGACGGGGTCGAGACGGGGTATATGCGCAACCGAACCCTTTGTCGGTGCACATGACCCTATGTATTAGTCATCGACGCTGTGGCGGATGCAATATATGGATTTGCAACAGCCTCGATAGACCACGACGAAAGTTGATATGCGATCCTCATCCTAACTTTTTTATTGCTGGGCACGACCGACACGACCCCAGTAAGACTTTGTGAATACAATTGTAAGTAGCCGCGTGTATTGCTTGCCGCCTCAGACACTGCACCTAGTCCCGCGCAGCACCTATCTTGATTGAGCTTGCTCTGACGTGCTTTTGCGTTTTCGGACAAATTGTCTCGTGCTATGCCTTGCTCGAGATATATATTTTCGTCACTAGTGCTGATTTTTCCTCTTTCTTTTCCTCGCGTTGGTCTAGGCTTCTGCACCTACCCCGCCTTTCCCTCTGAACTCTATTGTCATTTCACGATAATTTGACCGTATCAAGCACTATCCGTACACGTTTTTCCTTTGCGCCCCAGGTCCTGTGAGCGTGTTGTGTGGTCGAACCGCGCCTGTAAGTGTTGTGAGCTGGCTGCTTAAATATTATCTTTCGTTAATTATTTGTTGTGACTCAGCACGAACATGGCTGCAAACCATATCCCGGTCCCGGCGGCCCAGGCTGCCCTTTCTTTGCTCTCGCTCTCGAGCTCGACTTCGCCTCTTGCTGTATCTTCCTCGCCCTCTGCATCTGCTCCGGCACTTGGTCGGTTTGTTCATGCTCAACGTTCAACTGCGTCGGTTGTAAAGCCACCCGTACCTGCGAATGGCACCGGAAGTGGAAGAAGGCGGCTGAGTGGCGCTGTTCAGACAAGAAGAAGGATGAGTGATGCGGCGAGTGCGGTCGCATCTCCGGGGGTAGTTTTACCCCTCCGGAACGGGTAAGTTTCTGGTTGAAATCCGTCTAATCATCACCGTAAACTAATGAGGCTGGGCGTAGTGGGGCAGCGAGCCCGTCTGTTGGAGAATCTCCACTTGCGTCCGGTATTCCCGCATCTGTAGCTGTAGAGTCTGAACCACCGGCCACTGGGAATGGCAAAGCGAAGAAAGGTACCATCTTCAAATGCGAAACTTGTTCCAAGGTGCGTCATTGCTGCATCTGTTTGCCACGGCGCGTCGGGCTCCTTTGGGGGTCTGGCCCTGATAATTTCTGGAATTTCCGAATGGCTATTTGTGGCTATGTGTCTCGGTCATGCGCACGATTATGTAATGATTGATTTTTGTGACAGGTGTATCGACACCCGAACTGCCTGGTCAAGCATCGATGGGAGCATTCACCGCATTGGAGGGAGGCGAGCAAGTTTTTGTTGAGCAAACATCAGCAGGTGCAAATGCTTGAGGTTTGTGTTCTGTTGATCTTCTTCTAGAATCTTATTTGATTGATGGGTTACATGTGTACAGGCTGCTGCCATTCTTTCTCACATCTCGCCGCAGAGGAATGGCGCTGGGACTAGCCTTCCAGAGGACCGATCCCTCTGGCCCGCGTATCTGTCTGGAGGGCTATTGCCTACCCCTGGCTCGTCCGTACCTACTGTAACGGCTCCGACGTCCAACTCGAACACTCATTCGGATTACCGCGAACGAGAACGGTCCGTCTCGACGTCTGCCGTTGACGACCAAGACGATGACAACACTGCTATGAGTGACGACTCGAGCGCCGAGGAAGAAGACCACGACCGCGAGGACAGTGGTTATGGTTCCTCATCTGCTGTAGCTGTTCCGGGATACCAGCCTCGCACTTCTCCTCAGTACGGTACCGCTATGAGCTTCGGTGGGCGAGAATACACAATCAGCTCGTCCCACGCTGGATGCGACGCCGCCGCGCATATAGGTTCGATGCGGTTGGCCACGGGTCGATCCCTCAGCTCGTCGAATTTCGGAATGTCAAGCTTGAGAGGCGGAGGCCGGGATAGAGACGACCAAGACGATATGGAGGAGGAAGACGAAGAACATGGCGAGAAGCACGGGCTCAAGTGGGAAGAGGACGTGAGTATGGCGATGGACATGGATCTGTAATAAGCGCGGTGCACCTACTTTTTCCTCTTTTCTTTTTGGAGTTGTGGGTATGTTTGTTGTGTGTATCAACGAGATGCGCTGTGTCGGCCTAAGTCCGGTCTAGTTTGCATGTACAACACGGATCATATATTTGTCGTCAATATAACCGCTTTGCATGAATCAAATGCTGAGAAGTCGATGCTCGTTTGAGTTTTATCGTTTAAATAATAGACTCCAGAAAGGTATTTAGCACGGAGTCTCTTGGGTTCGGACGGGAATACTCTATGATCCATTTGTCAATTGGCAATGATGCAACTTGTGTGGGAAGATACTGGCTATCACTCGGGCATTATCTATTCGTGCGAGACTGGTAGATCCTCGCGGTCTAGAGACGCATATACGTACAGTTTGATGCGTCCTCCGGCTCACAAGCGCACTCAGATAAACAAAAACATTACGTTGTGCTTCCTCTAAAGCAATCAGCAAGCTCAATAGAAGGTAGGCGGGGCCCAAATTTGAAACGCACGGATCGGCTACGTTCATGCCCTACATGTGTCCCAACCGTACGTGCCGCGGGCAAGAAAGATCAACGAGATAACCTAAGACTACAATCACATGTTTCCAACTCATCTCCAGAGCGTTAACCATCAGCGTCCGACTAAAGAAAAATCTCGCCCAAGGCTAATCGGTCTGATTGGACTATTTTTTCGGCTTTGCACTGAAATCCTAATCTGGTTCACACTCATGGCTGGATGTAACAAATTGACGGCAACCTGTGATTTACTACAGAATGCGGTCTACCCAAGAGACAAGAAAACCGACAGGCCGAATATTCCACCGGACTCATGCGTATGCTATGCACAAGTATTTTTTGATCACTCAGCAGGCGCCTCCACCAGGCCGCCAACAGAGGCCTTAGCGTTGGCAATGATGGTCTGAGCCTTCGCCTTAGCTTGATCGTACTGAAAAGATGCAATCAGTTATGGATATATGCGTCACTTGTTCGTGGATACTTACGCGATCCGGGAATTCGGAGCGTTGGACAGACTGCGCAAGTTGACCAGCGGTGAATCCAGGGTTGTTGCGGTCGTTGGGGATGGCCTGGTCGAGGAACTTGTTGGTGCTGTAGTCAACGTTCATGATCTGGGCGACGGTTCCCCAGCCCTGGCTCGGGCGCTGCTGGAAGACACCGATGGAGTCCTGGTCACCGCAGTTCCTATAAGGAGCAACGCTTAGGATGGTACCAGGTTTTGAGATGAGCATACAACTTACAAGTTATTGACATGAGACTCAATCCAAGCAGTCTATAATAGATAGAAGATTTGTTTGGTTATCATACATCCAGAAATACTCAGAGTTATCGCTTACCTCGAAGGTGGCCAGGAGGACCTTTGGAGTCACATTGCGCGACTGAGTAATACGGTAGACATGGTCGCGGACAGCGGCGTTGACCGTCGAAGGGATGGAAGGGCAGTTGCGGGCGGCAACGGTAGGAGCGGCCTGAGAGACCTGAAGGAGAGGCAAGACAGCGGCAACAGCGAGGGCGAAGAACTTCATGACTGAGCAAGTAAGGCTAAGAGTAGCTGTAGTAGGAACTGTAGGAGAGCTGCTTGCCCTCTCATATCATCGACAGTATACTTTTTATACCTTTCGAGCTGTAGTTTTACCAAGCTGGTAGCAGATGGTTGCTGAATGCGTACCACGCTGAACGCTGACACGCGACGTCGGCTGGGAGCACAACGAGGAGCGCGCATACACTCAGAAAATACCGAAGCACCCGCCTCTGTACGCGTATCTTCGTCACCACACGTTTGTCCGGTTTGCGAGCTATACATTTAATACATTCGAGTCTAGTAATTATGATCAATGGAGTCTCATCGCTGTTTCGGAACGAAGCGACCGACTCACGTCTAATTCGCTCGGGATCGCCAAGCACAATCCCACATGGTGCATCAGGCACATACTCAGCCGACTCAGCCGTGCTCCGGGCCGGCTCAAACGGAGTGGAACTCAACATAAGCGCCGTTAACTGGAGGGCACGTGATGTTGTGGGTTTCTTGGCCGCTTAACCAGCAACCGGTTGATAAAGCCGCGCACGCCCCAAGCGCATTCATTATTGCGGTTTTCATTAGTCATTGCCAAACGAAATTTCAGGGCCGCGGCGCTAAAAACACATACCCGGGTACCACACCCGCGAGAGATGCTTTAGCTACATGAGAGATACTGAAGCGCAGTCGCCTCGCTGAGGCGAACACGGCTATGTAATTAGAATTTTAATACGATGATTTTTGACCGCATACAGGGGTACAGGGGGTGTGTGTGGGACCACAGGCCTCACAAGGTACGTACTAAGATTCTGTAAGCGTACAGTCATACGAGACATGGCTTGGTATTTGTATGCTGAGTAGGGGCTTGATAGCCAATCGTGCGGCCGAGCAATGCCCAGACTGGGGTGCAAAACTCATAAGCGCCGAGGTCTCCCGCCCTCATCCTGGGTGTCACCGAGTCATGCGACAATTTAACAAGTCAATACTCTGTTGGTAGGTACTATACTATGTCTCGTGTGACTGTACGCTTACAGAATTTTAGTACGTACCTTGTGAGGCCTGTGGTCCCACACACACCCCCTGTACCCCTGTATGCGGTCAAAAATCATCGTATTAAAATTCTAATTACATAGCCGTGTTCGCCTCAGCGAGGCGACTGCGCTTCAGTATCTCTCATGTAGCTAAAGCATCTCTCGCGGGTGTGGTACCCGGGTATGTGTTTTTAGCGCCGCGGCCCTGAAATTTCGTTCGGCAATGACTAATGAAAACCGCAGTAATCCGGCCTTAGTTTCAGTCACTTAGCTCTAGGAGGCATCGATTCTCTGTATCATATGAATAATAAACTAAGAGGCGTCAATACGCATCAGGTACCTACGGCTTAGTGCCAGGCGAGGTGCCAGGCAATTCGTGCCTTTGTTGGACCTCGAGCGTAACTCAAGTAATAGATACATTTCATCCGAGACTCATATAGTTCTAGTTAGATTATCGCTTATCACCTTCGAAATTAGGGATCTCAGTCTTACAACCTCGCCCCCGGCAAGGTGCCCGCGATGCCCATAAGCTCTAGGTATTAAGTGGTATTGTGTCAGATTATGCTTATACATATTCTATTACTTTCGTACTTGGATCTTGAAATATATCTTGTTCGGTGCGGGGTAACTTCAGCCACGTGACCTCGGGGATACTGGCAATGCCCGAGCATCGGCTAAGTGCTCCACCAATTAGCCTACATCAGGGAACACCACCGCCACATTACCCGCGTGCATAGCTTCATGTCTACAAGTATAGATATAACGAGATGAACGAAGTCGACGCTTCCCTTTACCCAATCCATGTCTGAACTCTCTAGGAGCAAGGGTTTGAACCTCTTAGCTATTGGTATGCAACGTTTCCGCCTGTACATTCTTGGTTTCTTACCCTCGATAGATGGCGGCGGTGCCCGTGGCCTGTCTGCTCTCATCATCCTCGCGGCGTTGATGGAGAGGTTGCAGCAAATATGCGGTCTTTCGGAGCCACCAAAACCTTGTGAATACTTTGACCTCATGGCTGGGACCGGGACAGGCGGGTTCGTACGACCGGATCAGCCGCCAGTCGCAGGAGCTGATTGTTTATGCATGTAGAATCCAAGTTACCTTATTAGGCCGACTCGGGATGTCCATTGATCACGCAAGGAGCTGCTATAGCAAGCTTGCATCCGACGTTTTTTCCGATAAAAAACTGATCAGTCTCGGTGGCCCCGTCTTCAAAGCCAGCAAACTTGAGCAGGTCCTACGAAGTATAGTTAAAAATCAGACAGGGGACCCACACGAACCAATGATTCAAACTGACTATAATGGCTGTAAAGTGTAGGTTTGCCGCGCTAAAAATCCAACTAAACCAACAAGATTATGCCTAGGTTCGTCTGCGCCATGTCCAAACATAACATGAACGCTGGTATCCCCTGCATCATGCGCACTTATTTTGCCCCCGAAAATCAATTGCCCAACTATACAATATGCGAAACGCTTCGCGCAACTACGGCTCATCCGGAACTCTTCAAAAGCATCGAGATTGGGGACCCACCGACACGAGAGTCATTTGTGGATGGTGGGCTTGGCTGCAATAATCCTGTTGAACAGCTCATCGCAGAAGCGAAACTCATGTTTCCTGGGCGGCATATTTCGACCATAATTAGCATCGGCGCAGGG
>WSTJ01000032.1:0-57387 GCA_019623705.1 Ceratobasidium sp. 428
CGCGACGATTGAGTCCGAAATGGCGGAGATACAGCCTGTTTTGTGGTTTCCGCGAACTGACAAACGACAGAATTTTTTGGCGCTTGAACCAGAATCTTGCAAATCCGAATAACAATGGATGGGCCTATGTAGTTCCGCAAGCCACTGCGAGCGGTATAAGTTGACAAATTTTATCATCTCAACGAACGCGTATATGCGCTTCCGTGATATGTCCGACATCGTCCAGTCTGCTAGAGACAGTGATACACATAGAGCGCTCGTTGATGCAATGCATCGCGCCGTTCAGAGCAACGAGTTAGACCCGGCATCCAACTATGATCGGGACAAGCTCAACCCACCGAGCGTAACCGGCGTGGGCCATGACGAGGAAACGGTCGACCCATGGGGTGAAGGAGATAGTGAGAACGAGAGAGACTGGTTGATTCAGCCGTCGCGGGATGAGTTTGAATTTGACGAGGGTGAGGGAGTTGACCTTCGCGACCCGTCGCTGCTGGACCTCTTGAGCAACAAGCCTGTACCAGGTGCCGTTCTAAACCGCTCGGGTCGTACGAACACAGCGGGAAGCACGAGCGACGGTGTCAATTTGTCTAAACCTATGAGATTCACCGCTTCACGCCATGTATTTTAACGTAGTATATACAAATGACTTGTCTCAAAGATAGATTGCTGCACGTGATCCACCGGTTTATTAACATCAATATAAACATATTTGTTTATAAACCGGGGTTTGTAAACGGTGAATAATGCCTCGGAGCATTATTAACCGTACCCTAGAGTAGACTCCTACCCATTTGTTCTCGCTCGTCACGTGCTTTTTCTGTGTCTTATGTGAGCACGTTCGTGCTCGAACGACTGGCACCAAATTGGGCGCTTAAACGTTGTTTGGACGATCTCAGCCCCTCTCTGTCACCCCGCGGTGATCATCGGGTCACATTCGCACGCTCCACGTGACTCGCCCGCCACCACCCTCCGTCACCCACTATGCTTTCTCGTCGGCAGCTTGATATTTTGACTCAGACGCTACGCGACGAGCATATAACGCTTTCTGAATTGTTTTGTTCATTTATTTCGCTATCCGAACCCGACGAATCTATTTCCGCGTATCACGAAGAACTCTGTAGTGCCACCGCTTTAAATGCTATCATACATGCTCTGTTATCTAGCCCCGATACCGCACCTATAATCGCTCGGATTGCTCGCAATGTTGCCGTTCGCTCTTATGTCCGTGAACTGGGCAGCCTACTCTCCCCGTCCGCGGGGTTTCAGTTTAATGTGGCGCACGCGGCGCCGTCCCAGTTCACCGATTTTTCGAGCATGAAGATGGCGAATACCTTCGAAGAGATGTGCCCCTTGGTGTGGCAACTTTTTGGGGCGCTCCTGAACGTCGTATCAATTCGAAACGAGGCTACATCAGCCAACAACCGAGGCGACTACTTAACGGAGCTGACATACCGCCACAAAGCGGATAAACCATCCGCAGCGTCCACCTCAGATACCCCTATAGACGAAGTTACCGTAGACACGGTTGACGACATGCCCGACGAAGATTGGGGTACAACCAGTGATGAAGAGCCGGGCGCAGGAGGGTCAGTTGAGGGACAAGGCAACGTCGCGGGAAGCGTACTCACGGGTGCACCGTGGCACAAAGACTCAGGGAAAGCGGTGCGTCGACAGGTGGAAAGAACACACATAGTAAGTGTTTGGAAAAAATTTATATGCCAATAAGTACTCAACTTGTTGTAGCGGCGAATCGCTCTCTTCTGTATATGCATCAACAACAGCAATATGCGATGCAATACTTTGCAGGCCATTATCGGACTATTTGCTCACTCGACGGGCACCGCTGAGAGAGTGATCGAGTTCTTGTCGCATGCTGGGCTGAGCATCGCGCCGTCGTCGGTCAACCGAATGATTAGCCACATGTCGTCCAAAGCTCAAAAATCGCTCAAGGGTGAACTGGCAGGCCTCATTTCAGCGTTCGGGTACGACAACCTTGAGGTGCGGTTCGATACAGAGCAACCTACGGCGGAAAATCAAGGAAAACTGGTCAGCATGACCACCGCCGCATTCTTTCCCCTTCGCGCAGGCGTCACCAAGGAAGATCTTCGGGTGTGTGAAGAACTCTGGGCCCGCTCAGAATTTAATCCCCACCGCTCACTTCCACCTGTTGTTCTATCACACGACAGGATGATGTCAATGATGCGTAAAGTGACGTTTGATGCAGAGGACGAACGAAGCGTTGAATCTCTTTTTGCATGGCACGTTCGAGACATCCTCCTGAACGAAAGTGTTGATACGCTGCCAGAAGACATCAAGCAACTCTTTCGGAAGGAGGCTCTCGGTTCACCTGTACAGAGGAGCTGGCTTCCCCACACTAAAACAAAACAGAAAGTCATGCGAACGATGAATATCAGCGTTTCAACAACTCACGGGAACGCGGCGGCGATCGAAAACATCCTTGAACAGGGAGGCGTGGTGAAAGAGGACCTGAAAACACACGCTGTCTTGGTGCACGGCGACTTGGGGAGCGGCGAAAAGCTCTGGAGCTTGCAGGAGAGCCGGGGGATCGAGGACGAAGCCTCAGACCGGCTCCAATGGGCTGTTTTCGCCCCGGGGTGGTTGCACATCTGCATGGCGATTGCAGATGCGATTCGCCGACTCTTTTTCGATCCTGAACGGCCCCGTACCGGACATCCTACCCATCCCCATTCCATCTTCCACCTCTGCGCGCTGTTACGCCCTAGAGAGATAGGAAAAATCAGTACCAACCCCGGGTTTCGACGGACGCACAGTTTGATCGAGCACCTCGCCCTCGCAACAATATCTGATGCTTGGCGCTTGGTCGTTAAAGCGCGGTTCGGGGTTGAATTGAAGGAATGGAGGCCGACATGGGAGCAGGTAGTGGATGTCTCGCGTCAAGTCGTGCGCGAGTACGTTGCACCTTTTTCGTATCGACCTGCTAGACGTCCTGGTCCGACCAAGGACCTAGTTCAAGACCAAATCCGACTATTTAATCAAAACGCCCTACTTTACCTTGGTATCCGTCGCGCCGCCAGATATGGTGATGTCCGCCGGGTGCGAGACCTCCTCCCGTTCTGGGTCTACATTTGGAAGAGCACGGGGAAGCATAAATACGCGAAACACATTACGCGGTTTCTCACTTGCCTGGATGGAGGGTGGCCGGACAAGCTATCGAAGGTGGTACAGGACAACTGGTTTGCCAACCCAACAGGCAAGAAGGACGGCTTCCGAGGAGTTGATTGGATGATCGAACGCGACAACTACTTTCAAAAGTGTCAGTACTCGGGGTCCAGCTCAAACCGAACACTCGACAACTTGAGGAAGGAGTCGCCGTTAATTGAAGACTATCACGCTGTGCAAGGAATTATGGAACGAAATTTTTATTTAACACCACCCACTACACGCCATCCACCACCTATCATGAAGACCAGTTTAAATGTGGTGCGGACACATCTCGAGGGTGAAAAGATGAGCTCACATCAATCTGGTCGAACACTATCTTCCCTTCCGGTCAACGCATTTGCAGCGGGTGTTGCAGCATCCACACTGACAGATGGTGAGATGTGGTTAGAGGGAGAAAACGACGAAGATGGGGATGTGGACATGGAAGGGGGGGACGACAATGAAGAAATACAGCCGGAGGATCTAGCAGTCGATGAGTAGCTGATGGTGGCAGCGCTGTAACCAGGTAATGGCTTGAAGCTGTAATCATGGTGGTTACTGGCTGCAGTCGTTGCAGTTGCAGAGGAGAGTGGAGGGGCAATACTAGATGTGGATTGCTGCAGGGTTTGAGTGGTGCGAAGAGGATGGGATGGGTTTAGACCTAGCCGGGCCATTAGTTCATTGGTTCGGTCTTCAAGCTTTGGGACCTTGCCCGACTTGACTGGACAGTCCCGGCTGGTCACTAATATCAATTGTTAGCAAAGAAATTGTGTTAATTATATAGAAGACAACTCACTTGTATGACCACGCTGATGGCAGCGGCTGCACGTTGGAACTCGAGTCGCCTTGGCTGGGGCAGGGTTACGGGGAGGAGGGGGAGGTGTTGGCGCTTTAGGTGGTGGGTAGATGCGTAGAACAGTCTGGTGCACTTCGGGGGTATATTGCACAGAGTATAGCCACTTCAGCTCTTGCTGGAGTTTGGATAAACTTGGTATGCGGTTTAGACGAGCTAACGAGACAACGCGATCGATTTGATCGTCGCTGATGATACCTATCCCACCAACGATGTGGTTTGGCCCCCACCGTAGTGCTGCGGCTTGGTCTCTCCAGTCATACAACGCCTCCTGCAAGTTGAACTCGGTGTCGGTCCAGTTATCAATATCATCCTCCGGGATTTTAGACTGAGGGCGAGCCCGGATTTTTGTTGGGGGATCACCAGTTAGGTCTGCACATTGGGCGAGTTTGGGGTTGCAAATATCGCAGCAACGCTCAGGAGGTGGGGGCTGTGGGCAGCAGCGAAGACAACAAAACTCTTCGTCACCCTCTGAGTGAGAAGAGGTCAGCGAGTGTGGGAATATCTTTGCCCAAAATCATGAGACTCACCTTTAGGAACCTCGGGGTTAGCAAAGAATCGATTACCAGGTATACGTCGACAGCCAGACTGTCGTACCGCAGCGTTGATGAAGGCATCCATTACCGGTTCAGGTTGAAACTTGTTCTTGGCAATTCGCGAACGGGTCTGTTTGGCGGTGGTGGATGGTGGTAGCTCGAGCGCTAGATCGCCATCCTTGGGCTCCTCCTTCGTGATGGGATCAGAACCTTCTGTGCGTGGTTTCTTTGCGTTCCGATCTGAATTTCCCTCCTCATCTGCTTCTCTTTTCTTTCCCTTGGATGTACCACTCTTCTGACCCAATGCAGTAGGCTTGTCAAGGTATTCCGGTTCAACCAACGCGATTGCATTAGCAGATCGGGACTGGTCACGCGCCGCACGACCACTGCGTTGAAACAAACTTCAGTATTTTGTGGGTAGCTGGTACTGCACTACAGTATCAATGTCTGAAATATCTATACCCTGCAATTAAGAGTTAGATTGGGGTACAATAACCCACGCAAAATTGGGAATAAAAGGCTTACCATCCCAGCTACATCGGTGCATACAATGCCAAAGAGCTCCCCGCTCTTCAGCTTCGCCATTGCCCGCTCGTTGAACCCGCTAGTCATCTCCGCGTGGACCCAAACTATTTTGTCCTGGAGCTCCGGTGGCAAACGCGAACGAAGGAAGCGTGTTGCGCGTTCGCACTGTTTCTTGCTGCCCATAAATAGCATAAATTTAGGGGGCTTGTCGGAATTGAGAGTGAGGCCGAGGGGGATAAGAAAGGCAATGTCGAAGAGGGACTGGAGCGTGTGTTCCAGGGCACGAACGATTGGTGCTATATTGGCGCGATCGTTGGATCGCCGGATGACCTCTACGTTGTACAGGCCAAGTAGGCGCTTCAGTTCTGTAACCATGAGCGGCGTAAGTGTTGCTGAGAGTGCAAGAAAGGTCGCGTTGGGCAACATGGCAGGGAGGAAGCACAGGCGACGATACGAGGGTCGAAAGTCACCCCACTCCAGGACACAGTGGGCCTCGTCGAAGATAATGCGTGTTACGCGGTCTTGAAAGGTGCCCGAGTTCCAAAGAAACTTCCGAAAGCGATCGTCTTGCTCGACATACTCCGGGGAGGCTATCACGAGTTGATATGCTCCTGATGCAATTTCCTATAATAAATAACAAATATAATTAGCTACTAAATACGAAAGAGTTATGGATGAGACTCACTCGAAATAACTTGTCCGAGGTTGTTTTTGCGGTCAAGTTCACCGCCCGAACGCCAAGTTTCTCCAAGACCGGGTGAGACGCGTGCTGGGCACCAAGCAGTTGAAGTGGCGAAATCAAGATCGTAACACCAGTGGGTTGCCAGATAAACGGCATGAGGAAAGAAAGAGATTTTCCCGAGCTACTGTACGCGTACGAAATGAACCCACGCGGCGCTTGCGCCGCGTGACAAAAAATTGAGATTTTCGTTAACCACAAAGCAAGAATCGTGACGTGACAAGAGGTGAACACACCCACCGAGTGAGACGGAAAGTTGGACTGAATCAACGACATTTTGAGCAAATTTTTACGTGGTTTTGTCTCTGAACCCCTCAGCCTCGAGGCTTGGACAATAAAATGGTATTTTCTCCCTCTGTCGTGGCATCCTCCCAACCCTTCCTGTCGCTACATTGCCCCGAATTATCCCCTACTCTCCCGGGACTTTTTTCTCATTTACTTGCTCATTTTTAATATACATCAGCCTCTCTATTATGAATTCCATCCGCTCTTACTTTTCCGTAATCTCACCTGAAGAAGCTGCCGAATTGAAGCGGGATACCCGTTGGAGCAAGGCTCAGAAAGCCGTGGCGGATCAGGCTCGGTCTGAGCGCCAGCGTCAAGGTGCTGCAGAGCGACAACGTAAACGACGTGCTCGAATCAAACAAGATGAGGTCTTGCTGGGAGAGCGAGACCCGGAAACTCTGCGCAAGATAAGAGTAAGTTTATATGTCTGTACTAAGCATGTATGCTCACAAATCACGGTAGCCGATGAAGCTACAAGCACCCTCTCCCGATCGACCTGCCGATCCATCCACCGGTAGCGCCACCCATCCATCCAATCCCACTAAGCCGCGCGCACCTCGAACTAACTATTACGAGCCGACACACTGGAAACTTATTGATCGTGCTGCCCGCTTGCATAATTTCTCCCCACAAGCCATCGTCCGAGAGCTGAAGCTAAGCTCGAATTCAGGTCTCTTTACGTCTATTGATCGGGGCACTGTTGGTGCGTGGATCAACAAGGATCACACTGCTTGGAAGCCAGTTGTGTTAGAGAGGGTTGCTCGTGCCGCAGAGGGTAATACGCCTCGAGTACCTATCAAACCACTTGGCCGTCCTCAGCTCTTGGTAAGTTTACTGCGCATATATTCCACTATTTCTAATGTTGATGTTTCATATTAGTCCCAGATACTTGTCACATCCATAATTACTCTGTTGACTACAATGCGGGCTGCAGGGACTCTGATCACTCGGGCCGTTGCCCGAAGTGTGGTTATGGCTTTTGTCAAGACGGACGCCCCTGATCTCTATGAGAACCCTAAGTTCAAATGTTCTGACGCGTTTGTTCGGAATGTGCTTCGTGACAAGCTCGAATGGTCTTGGCGAGCGACAACACAGGCGGCTCAGAAGCTCCCGGACAATTGGCTTCAGCAATGTACAGATTTCGCTTGCCGGCTTACGTGGAACATCGCACTCAATAAGGTTCCCCCTGAGCTCGTCATCAATGCTGACCAAACTGGTGTGTCTTTTCTTGGAACCGGAGATCGGACCTGGGATGTCCGAGGTGCTTCGCAGGTCGCTGCTGTCGGCAAGGGCGAGAAGCGGCAGTTCACTTTGATGGTGGCTGTGGCTAGCTCAGGGGATATGCTACCGTTTCAGGCAATTTTCAAAGGCAAGACCAAGAATTCACTCCCATCTGAGAAAGCCCGAGCGGATGGTGAACGGATTGGATTTCAGTTCACTCCTGGTGGCGAGAAGCATTGGAGCACCCTAGCAGCCATGAAAGAGGTCGGAATTTACTTTTTATTGCACGCATATACCTAACCTTGCTGTGTTTGTAGTGGGTAGAGAATGTCATTGTTCCGTATGCCAAGCGGAAGCGCGATGAGCTAAAGCTCTCACTGCTTCAAAAGATGATCCTGATTCTGGACTGCTGGTCGGTACACAAGGGTGAAGAGTTCCTGAAATGGATGAAGGCAAATCACCCGTTGATCATTCTTCTTTTTGTTCCTGCCGGCTGTATGTTTTATCTTTATCACCCTTATGTCTCTAATCTGTTTGCGTCCAGGCACGTCGATCGCACAGCCATGCGACACCCGAATCAACCGGATCATGAAGCACCTCATCAAATCTGCGTGCGTCGAGTATTTGTCTCAGCAAACCCAGCGCCAACTTCAAGCTGGGATTTCCGCGTCTCAAGTCGAGCTCGATACAACACTCTGCACACTCCGTGATGCTAGCGCTGCTTGGTTGATGGAGGCCTGGACCTGGTTCCAGGAGCATCCACAGACCGTTCGTGATGCCTGGCGCGACACAACGTTTGGTGAATGGGATTTGTCATACGAGACCCTGGCGAGCGCTCGGTGCCGGGCGATAGTGTATGAGCGTTTCAACGAAGAAACAGCTTTCAGTCTCGCAATTTCATCTCAGATTCCAACTGACCCCGATTTTGTTGAAGCTGATAGTCCGGAGTTTGATGATGATAGTGCGCTTGACCCTGATTTACTTGTAGATATCCGGGGCCGGTTGCCGATGGATGTAGAGCTTGAGCGGGAAGGAAGTTATGTCTATACTGGAGATGCTCTTTGATGTACACACTCGTTTTAAGGTCTCACAATAGCATATATACCGCTTTAATCATGTAAATTCACAAATTTAAGCTGCCGTGACACTTAGGTTTCGTCTGAACCACCGCGACAGAAACGTGACGCTTCGAACATCGATTTTACCCACAACCACGGCCGGTTGTGACGTGACATGTGGGTCTATTTCGTACGCGTACAGTAGTTGGGGATATCAGCACGGAGTGTTTCCGATTCAGCTGTAAGTCGCAAACTTGAGTTTGAAACTTGCATGGTCGAACTCCAAAGACCGACTCGGTTTGCTTCGAGATTTCAGAGACAGAAATAGACATGGTTAAGATAAGAATAAAAATATATATAAATTATGCAGACTTGCTGCGACGGAGTAGTGACGAGGAGTGGTGGCGGGCGAGTCACGTGGAGCGTGCGAATGTGACCCGATGATCACCGCGGGGTGACAGAGAGGGGCTGCGATCGTCCAAACAACGTTTAAGTGCCCAATTTGGTGCCAGTCGTTCGAGCACGAACGTGCTCACATAAGACGCAAAAAAAAGCACGTGACGTGCGAGAACATATGGGAAGGAGTCTAACCCTAGAGCTGAAGCGCCTGATTGGCTTACCTAAGGCGGAAATGCACCATGTATGGCACGAAAGAGAGGAACAGCAAACATCATTTTGAAGTAGCCCGATAAGGCTCTGAGAAGTGCACATTAGGCGGAAGAGGCTTGTAACACATACCAGTCTTAATTGATATGCCTTAATGAGGCTGCCGGCCAAGGAACTGCGCTTCTTGATGTGACCTTAGTCACTATATGCGCTCCACTTTGGCATGGCAAACGAAAGACGTCTAATTATGGAAACTCCCAGAGTGCCTTGCGCGACGTACCTTACCGTCAATAACTTAAAACATGGAGTGGCCGGGCTCTGATCCACTCATCCCCTTCAATTCTCAAACAGTCCTTAGTCCTGTAAAGGTATGCGGCCCTTGAGTGTATTATTAACAACAACGCGAAGCTAACAATTCTGTTCTCATTCTAAATAATTTGTGGTTGCCTGCGTACTGTATATTGGTGAGCGTACGTTCTGATGGATTTATGCAACACTAATCGTCCGTCTTGATCTGAGCCACATTTGTTAGGGAGAACGAACATGGCCACCAAGAACCAGCACGACGTGTTTGCGTACTACAACCCCGGTTATGTGATCCTTGTAGACGATTCTCTTGTATATTACATATATGCAATCGAATTTATTCGAGGTTTTAAAGTTTATTGAAGAGCAAGGAGAAGCGAAAGCGAAAGCAGAAGAAAAGCTAACAAACTACATATGGAAGCGGGCTCACAAGCGCCTTATCACCTGCCGTCAAACAGTTCCGACTCATTCGACTGGTAATACCCATTTGTCTGAGCCGTCTGACCTAGCATCCGGCTGCCTATCCTGCGGTATCAGGTGGCATGTCAGGCTGAAGAGCCTTTTATGGAATATGGGCATGATCAGTTCCTGACATGTTGTTTACATGCTCACGTCATTCACGGTGGATTTCCCTGATGATATTCGCTCACCTGAGGCGCATTATCGGCAGCAAAAAATCAAATCAACTTCACACTCCCCATGGCGGAACCTCTAATTGATTGTCCACACGCTAATCACTCACCCTAGTGAGTCGCATCATGTTGTTCCGGAGACGCTTTTGTGTTGATAGTCGCCTCCAAGGTAGCGAGCCGATTTCTTCGGCTTGTCGGGTACCCTGGGCATTCCGTTATGATCTAGATTTGTAGGCATATTTCTACCCAGATTTATCGGCTGAATCATCAAAGCAGATAGATAGGTTACTTTTGGGTCGTAAGTCACCAAACGAGACAGGCGGACAAGGAGCAAAAAATAAATGGTCGGGGGACGACTGTCGTTTTGGTAGGACTGTTTGGGTTGCCAACTAGTTGTAACAACTTTCTTTATATGAACATGTTGTGCTCTCCTTAAACCACGTTTCGTATACCTCATGAGAGTGATTGTTATAGCCCATTGGTGCGACGCTGCAAGCACCGAGTAGTGTCCGGGGCACCGGGACGTCGTAGGCAGTCTTGAAGCGGATTCCGAAGCCAAAGCGGCTGCGCGAGGGAAGGCTTACCCACCCGACCTTGTCCCAGAACTCCTCGTCAATTACCGACCCGTCATAACCAGACACACAGCGAAGACTGTACTTAAAGAGACCAACCGAGAATTCGCACTGCGCAACTGGGAAAGCTCCCGACAAGGCATCAAGCTCCGAGACCGCTTCCCCTTCGTCGAGCCTAGTTTCTTCCTCCCCACCATCGACCGACTCTCGAGACCCCACGCCACGCTCCTCTTCCGTCTTATCACGGGGCACATCCAGCTCCAGCGACACCTCCACTCGATTCACGCAGTGGACTCGCCGATTTGTGAGGGCTGCGGGGACGCGCCTGAAACTGTCGCGCACTTCATTCTTCGTTGTCCGAAGTATGCTCGACCCAGGCAGGACATCCTCGTATGAGAGGCCGTGCCGGACAAAATTCCAAAAAATTGTATTTCCCCTTAAAATCATGGGATTTCATGGGATTTCATGCGTTTTCACGCGTTTTCATGGGAATTCACTGGAAATCATGGAGCTCACTGGATTTCACTGGATTTCATGGGATTTCACTGGATCTCACTGGAATGCACTAGAATGCACAGGATTACACTAAAAGACAAAGTCATGTCCCAGGGTGATCAGTGAATTCTAGTGAATATGAGTGATTTTGCAGGTTAATATTTTCCTTATATGGTTAAATCTGATTACAACAACAGATTAGGGCTGTTTGTCAGGTTTTTTTACCATCTGACACTCCCTGGGGTCTTACATGGGTCTCATCATTGAATGCACTTAGTGAATAACATAGAACCAGAATGCATACAGCCAGCCCAGAGCCTGGCTCTGGCTTCTCTGAGAATACTGGTTGAGGAGATCCATTTATATTGACACTCTGCTCATTAATCCACCTTCATTCATCAAGCCCAGAGCTTTGCAACACCATGATATCTATTGGCAGTCTACTGGTCAGCCAATGTTTGAGAAGGTTCACACTGTCTCACAAGATATTTTCAGCCATGTTGCATTTTGCAGAGTTTGGACTCTATGGGGTGGTGTCTTGGTCTTTCTTACTAATGTTACTAGCTGTCATGACTTGACACGCTTCCATAAATATATTTAGGATTTTATGATATTTTTCTGATATACTTCCCTTTTATGGAACATTAGTCATAAGCTGACTTATCATCTTTGTAATCTTTGTCATCAGGGTCCATTAGTCAGGGTCACGTGATCATGGAATATTCTAGAAGTCTTAGTCATACGCTATTTCACATCTCATATCAAATACTTGTATGACTCGGTTCGCTTCTCAGTTTGTACACGTAGATACATGGCTGTGTTCTCTGGTGTATATAACCAAGGGCAAGTTCGAGGTTACAGACCAAGAACTTGACCTCCTCGTCAATACTAGTCTACTCATCGCCTATCCTCTTAGTCACTGTCCATCAGGGACATACTACTTTACTAAGGCTATCTCTATCTTCGAGTGGGCTTGACACTAGCACTCACACTGCAGCCTGGTGTCAGCTGAGCATCTATAGGGGAAGTGTGGGACATACCACACCCAGACAGTGAGGTCTCATAGTGTATATGCACAGTATATACACCATATATGCGCCAGATATGCGCCATGTATGCACCATATATGCACTATGTATGCACACCATATGTTTTTACTCCGTAACCAAGCATCTTGTCAGGTGATAGTTGAAGATCTGTTCAATAATAACCTGTGAGCTTAGGCCAGGCTGTGGGGATGTGGCTCTGTGCTGAATTCAGAGTAAGACTATGTTGTAAATGCATGCAATCACATAGAATTGGAATCCCTCTAACATACACAGTATATATATTTACAATGCCTCCAACTTGCAGATATACTTACAACATTTCTAACCATTTAGCTGCTAAGACTTGTGTACCCTCTTGTGTTAGACTGTGTAAACAAAACTCACTACAGTGTTGGATGTTAGCTTACACAACCCCAAGGACCCCAGACACCCAGTGTTAGTTTCCACAAATATTTTGTTTGTATTATATCATACATGCAATGGTAATTCTCATCTGAATTCACAGGAATTCACTGCTCATTCAAATTCATGTGAATTCACTGGGATTCACTGGGATTCACTAGGATTCACTGGAATTCACTGGAATTCACTGGAATTCACGGAAACTCATTGGAATTCCTGTGAATTCCCTCATTCACAGAAATTCATGCAAATTCACTGAGTTTCATGCAAATTAAGCAATGCGCGAGTAGTTTTGTCCGATGCGGGAGCTCATATCCTCGCCTCCAAAGGCAGGGACTACCTCAGTCTGTCTTTCCTCTTTTTCAACAGGACTGCTTTCCCGGCTTTATTTCATTTCATTCGTAGTACCGGTCGTTTCCGTGACCATCTTAGATAGCACCCGTATATGCGTAGTTTTTCCTCTTCTATATTACTCGAGACATTGAGCTAAGTTTTGTCACTAGTTAGTACTCGCTTCGGCACCCCACTGTTTTCTCCTCTCTCTGCTCTGCGTTTCCGTTTCCGTTTCTGTTTCTCTCTTCGCTGCCTGACTTGCATGTCGATACATAAGGCCATGCCTTGATTCGACAATAAATTATCGATTTCAAAAAAAAAAAAAAAAGCACCGAGTAGAAGAGGATACGCAAACTATGAACCCGACCATGAATAGAAAAGATATATATACCAGGCTGAATTTAAACCCATAACGTGCGCTTCCCGAAGGCCCGGGAAGTTCCAATTTTGCTGAAGGAATTTGATCCCGCTCGTTCGGAGCGGGATTTCTTTGGTCCCGCTCGGCTTACGTCATGATCATCGCAAAGCGCCTATCATGACCCTCACAACCACAAGTTCTCTCTCCTCTCTCCAAAGATACCCGTTACATGATGAGTTCTTCGAGTAGTTGTCGCGAAACATTATACTGATGTTTTACGCTCGACCGACATGATCGTTCAATTATTCATTCTTCCGCGTAAGGTTTACAGCCCACGGCGTCCCTTCCACCGACATAATTGACAACCCTACTACTCAAATCGAAGCAAATTGTTGAAAGGAAGATAAAAACGAGGAGTTGGGAGGGCTGGGACAAAAACTGAACAAAATAATGATTAAGTTAGGCGAAGAGGAGGCCCAAGGGGCGACGACTAGGGGCTGCAAAGGAGCCGATGTTGCTAAGAACGCGTGAATGGAAAGCGACATTCGTTTGTCTAAAAAAACGCCGAATTACAGATCACTTTGTAGAGCCTCCCCCCTTTCCGATGATTGAAAGAGCCGATCAGGATTTCCAACGCGCACAACTGGAAATCTTGGGTCTGCAACTAAGACATCATGAGATCTATGCCTACACCCTCCCGAAGCTAACACTCCACTCACCGGCACGACACGCCCTTGCCGCATACCCATACCTTCCCGGCAAACAGAGCTACCCCACTCTTTCATCCAAGGGGCGCCGGGTGGATCTCATCATCTGTGATGTCGAAGGCGGTGACTAGTAGGGGTGGCAGTCATAGCTGAAGAGTATAGATGATCGACTAGGTGGTCGAGATACAGTCTGGCATCCCAGCCAGGAGACCGGAAAAACAACACCGAAGTTTGATCCAAGCTGACCTTATGGAAGCGCAAACGTTGCCACAAGCTTGGCACTTTCACCGTGTCGATAGTCTCCCGAGCCGAGCCAGGATGGCCCGCCCGCGAGCCCGTGTTTTGGTGTAGAACTGGTCGTCTGAACAATGGTTGGATCAAGCGCAAATTGCTCGAGGATAGTGGGTGAAACGGTGGGGCGGGAACGGAACTCGCATCAAGACTTTCGCCTGGTATGATAAACAAAACGTAAATACGAGACATTCAAAGTTGCGGCGGGTGTGGACGCACCTGAATAGACCATCCGCCGCACAGGCAGGTTGCTCCTATGCTATCTAGAGAGTCAGTTGTTGGTGCCCGACGAATTTCTTGAGCGCGAGAGTTGCAGGTCTATCAGGCGAGGACAGGGATATTCGAACGAAGATCCATACGCGAAAGCATCTGGCATCCACCGTGTTACTCGGCCAAGTCCAAAAACCCGTCTCGATATCCAGTATCTGAGTCCGGTACTTTGCCGACGTTGCATCGCGTAGGATCGAGCTAGATAGCCAGGTTCTTTGCGTATTGCCCGCTACGGTAAACCTGCTGGCTATGGTACGAAGATCGGTTGGTCCCGGCGGCTGGAACGAACGATAGCATTCGTCGGACGAGGCTATTATCGCTCTCATATTGAGTTCTAGCGAAGGGCGGTCGTCGATCCCCCACGAGAGCTAATCCGACATTCGAGTTTCACTAGCGGAACGAACAGCCATCAATCAGCCTCGGTTCATCAAAACAGTCGCGGGTTGGACGAGTTACGGCTCACGTTTAGAAACAGAACCACACTCCAGTCCGATCCCCGCTCCATCGACGGTGAAAAGTGGTAGCCAAACGTGACACGACTGGTTCTCTTGTTCTATCATAGGTCGACGAACCGATTCCTGTCGAGGTTCGAGCCGCAGGTAGTTCGAAGTATCCATCGAGCTGGTTTCTAGTAGGTATCAGGTGCAGATGAGTGTAGCCTGGCGATATAGGAATCACGTCATTTGGGTCAACCCACAGCCATCAAATTGCTTGAGAACCGCACCTCACGAAAGTTTTGTCAGCAAGCGGCCAAAAATATCGTACACCAATGTCGGCAAGAAGAATGCTCTAACAATATAGCAGGAGGTCGACATGGAGAGGAGCCCCTGGACAGGGCGTTGGTTGGTGGGTTGTTGGTCGTGGTCGTGGGCCAGTGTTCGCGTTACAGCAGAGGGCGTTGCCTTTGGTCACGTGCCGGGCAAGGTTTGGTTGGGAGACGGCGTGTCTAAGGAGTGCAGAGACCTTAGTCGACGGAGAATATGCCTCTCAGCGCCAGCGTCGACGTAGCGCAGCCCATGCGGTGATGACGTGCCGTGTTTGTCCCGCCGGCTAACCATGGAATGTATGATGTCCGACGCATACATTCGTCCTACCTGGCTGGTTGGTCTGCGCCTCGGGACTAATTCACGTCCGGCTATGTTGTGGTATGATCAATCCGACTCCGAATGAGTGTTCCCAGGGAAACTCCCCGTGCTTATGAGTCGCTGGTCACCACTATCGGATCAGACCAATGCTCGACCTCACGCGGTGTGACTCACCTTCAACACGATTCAACCACCAATCATCATCCTGCGCTCGGAAGAATGGAATCACACCCGAGTAGGATTATGGTCTCAAACTATGAGCGCCGTCTTATATGCAGTTTTATGCTCATTCTTAGAGCAAGGACTCCCAAGGCTGGGTGAGACATTCGGAAAATTAGGGAAAATACTACGGACTTTGACTGGTAAAGAAGGAGACGAAATATCTTGGCTATTGGCCTTTGCGGTCGTCCTCCATCCCCACACCTTATGCAGGCTCCTACGGGATTTGCATGAGATTGCAAACCTCGAGGTTCTCACCGCCATATGTAAAGTGCAGTCACGATAGCTACGGTTGCGCGTCGTTGAGAGCAAAAATGAGGAATCCTGACCAATAGCTTCATAGAAGCTGGATAAACCAAGAAGAACTACATTTCGTATAGACGAATCAGACTGGGGCGTAACAGTCTTGACAAGAGTTCTCAACATGGAACCTTGGCCAGCACAGCTGAACATAACATAAGATTCGCGACACAACAATCACGAGAAATGTTTAAAAAAACGAGTACACTCAGGAGCTTAGGGACGATAGCACTCATGCCAGTCCGTTCCAAACTTCGCTTTGCTAAGATCAAGCGACCATGAGCCTTTGGTGGAGATTATACATGTGTTCCCGTAACGCAGGAGTGTGCCTCGCAACTCGGGAGGCACCCATAGGCGCGGCTTGACCTCGTGACCTACTACCCACCCATCTTCGCTCAAGGTCCAGGCATTGGGATCTGGAGTGTTGAGACAAAATAGGGGAAGTGAGCCGTCAGAAAGTGAACGAATAGAGAAACGGCAAGGGATAGAGCACATACCCGAAGGGTTAGGGTGTATAAGGAACCCCCTTTTGGTCCAAGACTCGTGGATGCGAGATGAACTGTCAAATTCGCTGAAGATGGGTTCTGGGATATTGGATGAGAGGGATGGTTGGCGTATAAGGTTCGGATCGCTCGGGGAATTTTTGCCAGAGTTCGACACGGCGCATACATCCCACATGCGAATTGACTTGTCCAAAGAGCCAGAAACGATGTGTTTGCCGTCAGGTGAGTATGCAACCGACCATACCCAGTCCGTGTGACCTTCCAGCGGCTTTCCTAGCATCTGACCAGTGCACGCATCCCAGATGCGAACGGTCATGTCGGCAGAGCCAGAGACAATGCGAGTGCTGTCAGGTGAGTATGCAACCGACATTACACGACCTCTGTGACCTTCGAGTGATTGCCCCACCATTTGGCCGGTGCATACATCCCAGATGCGAATGGTTGTGTCGTCGGAGCCAGAGACGATGCGGGTGCCGCTGGGTGAGTATGCAACTGACCGTACCCAGTTTGTGTGACCATTCAGCGGCTGTCCCATCATCTCCCCCGTGCTCACATCCCAGATGCAGATACTCCTGTCTCCAGAGGCAGAGACAATGCGGGCTCCGTCAGGTGAGAATGCGACTGAGGATACTGGGTCAGTGTGACCCTTCAGAGGCTGTCCCACCATCTGTCCGGTGTGTGCATCCCAGATACAAACAGTCCTGTCTCCAGAACCAGAGGCAATGCTTGAGCCGTCGGGCGAGAACGCGACCGAGTATACAGGGCCTGTGTGATCCTCCAGTGGTTGTCCCACCATCTGCCCACTACTTGCGTCCCAAATGCGAATGGTCCAGTCGCCAGAGCCAGAAGCAACGCGTGTCCCATCGAGAGAATATGCAACTGAGTATACCTCGCCGTTGTGGCCTTTCAGCGGCTGCCCAACCATCTGCCCAGTGTATGCGTCCCAGATGCAGATTGTGTTATCGGAAGAGCCAGAGGCGATCCGAGTGCCGTCGGGTGAGTATGCAACCGAGTATACAGCGCGTGTGTGGCCTTCTGGAGGCTGTCCCAGGGTTTGTCCGATATGCGCATCCCAGATGCGAATCGTGTTGTCGTGGGAGCCAGAGAGGATGCGTAAACCGTCAGGCGAAAACGAAACTGAGTGCACCAAATCAGTGTGACCCCTAAGTGGTTGTCCCAGCATCTGTCCAGTGCCTGCATCCCAGATACAGATGGTGTTGTCCCAAGAGCCAGAGACGATACGAGCGCCATCAGGCGAGTATGCGACCGACCATACGTTGTTCGTGTGACCTTCGAGTGGCTTTGTTGACATCTGCCCTGTCACCGTATCCCAGATACGAGCCGACTTGTCGCCAGAGCCAGAGACTATGTATACGCTGTCCGGTGAGTATGCGACCGTGAATATTGAACTTGTATGACCCTCGAGGGGCTGACCACGCGGTTTCCCGGTTTGCGCATCCCAAACGCGGATAGTCTTATCCTCAGAACCGGATACAATATATACGCTGTCGGGCGAGTATGCCACCGAGTATACAGCATCTGCGTGTCCTTCTAGCGGTTGGATCAGCATTTGCCCAGTCTGCGTATCCCAGATACGAATGGTTGTATCATCGGAGCCGGAGATTATATGCGCGCCGTTAGGCGAGTACGCGACCGAGCGTACCACACCGGAGTGACCTTTCAAAGGCTCTCCTAGCATTTGACCTGTCCGTGTGTCCCAGATTCGTATGGTTGTGTCTTCAGAGCCCGACACCACATGCCTGCTGTCAGGGGAAACTGCGACGTGCCACACACGACCGCTGTGACCTATCAGGGGGTCCCCTGTCATTTGCCCTGTATGCGCATCCCACATTTGAATAGTGTAATTGGAGCTCCCAGATATAATGCGCGCTCCATCTGGTGAGCAAGCAACGCAAAGAACCACGTCCGGAGCATTCAAGGTTGCTAGCGGAGTTGTGTCTCGACGATCTAGCGCGCTGCCGGTTGCCTCTGCGAGATTTAGGAAACGATTCAGCCGGTACCTGGAGAGTGGTCGATGTTTTGGCCACAATGCCAGGATGGAGATGTAGATATGCGGCGTCATATGTCTGACAGGCCCTGACACAACAGCGTTCGCAAAGCGCCAAGCATCGTGGGCCAAGTCCCTTGCTTCGATCGAAGTCTGGACAGACTGCGTGGAGATTAGACGCTTGTTCTTCAATGTGAAGATTGGCGCTGCTTACTGGAAGCCATCTTTCTAGTTTGGATAGTATCATTACGCTCGTATGACTATTCTGCTTCAGGTTCATGATCTCCACCCACATAAATAGTCGAGTTGACAGGAATCGAAACAACTCGTCCATCAGCTTGTTTGGGCTCTCTGTAAGCTCCAGATGCGCCTCCCAGTACCGACAGGCGTAGAACAGGTGCTCTGAAATAGCTGACTCTATCCGACGGTCGAAGTCGGGCACATCTGCATCGAGTATGTACGAAGACTCAAGGTTACATATGTTGAACGAGGGTTGCGTGATCTCGATGACGTTAAAGCAGGTGCGAGCTAGCCACAAGTGCTGCCTCCCGGCGTCGCAGTAGAACTCTCCAGCTCGCCTAGGGTCAAGAAGGTAGTCTGGAAAAGACTCATGAAGCGTCGTTACCAGTCCTGTTCCGTCCGATATCTGAAGCACTGAGAGCAGCGGCTGCAGCGAGTCCCTTAACAGTTCCACCTCAAGCCCCAACAACTGAGCTAGGGCCTTGATTGAAAGAGGCTCCTGCGCGCATATCACCGCGCGAAGTGCAAGCTTCGTCTCCTCTTGCTCCATTTCGTTCGCCTTGCTATCGAGCGCGGCTGTAAGTATCGTGTTGTATAGCGAGTTGATGTCACGGTATATTGTTCCTACAAAGATCGGCTGAGCGGAGAGTATATGTTTCAGCCGCTCGTTACTTCTAGCAATACTCTTGTGTTTGACGTATCGGACCACAGTCGACGCATAGATAAACAACACCCCAGATCGCTCAACAAGTTCGTCAAGCTTGACGGGTTCCAAGTTCAGTGCTTCGAGCTCGGTCTCCAGGTAGGTCTTGATATCGGATTGAACCACCGAGCGCTCGAGCGAGTGCAGGCGAAGTTCAAATCGCACACCCTCACTCTGTTCGGTCTCCATCTGGCTGAGTATCTCCGGGTTTGGCCGACTTGTCAAGAAGATCTTCATGGGTAGATCACTGACGTCTGCAAGCAATGCAGACAGCATCTGACCAACGCTGTCCGCGTCTTGGCACTCGTCAAGGGCGTCGATCACAATGATTAGATTCCCGCGAAGCTGACTCTGAACCTTGCGGAGAGGAGCGGCGATGAGTCTGTGGAACTGCTGATCGACTGGTCGATTATGTAGCTCGGGCTCCCGCTCGAACGCACCAGAAAGCTCATATCGGTACGGGCGGGAGTACAACGCAAGCTGGTATGCGATGCTCGGTAGGATTGCCCCCACGTCGCGGCATGCCGGTAGCTGTCGCGAACAGAAGAAGCTCGCCGCCAGCTGCCCGACGCGCTCCAACTGCGAGCAGAGGCTGTATGCAATCGTAGTTTTGCCTGTCCCGGCCATGCCGTTCAGCCAATACACCCGCTTGCTCTCGCTATCCCGAGCCCAGTCTCGCAGCTGTTCCAGCACGTCCACGCGAGTGTTCGAGGTACACTCGTTTCGGCCCAGATTGCGGGACTCTGTGGAGCAATATCGAGCCGCTGGTGAGTTCGGAAGCTCCTTTAGGCGGGCTCGCTGTTTCATTTTCCATTTAATGGCGGCTTCTATCAGCATGACCGGTGACATACCGTCGCTTGATCGTCAACGATCTGCCAAACCTTCATGCCAGCGCTTAGCTGGACTAGTATCAGCGAACGGACCGGTAACTTGGGCTTCAAGCACTACGTACTGCGAAGGTGTCAAGGTGCTTCTGTATCCGCCGGTAACGTGCCAGTATCCTGTCCGCATCGTCGATCGCTTCGGCATAACGCCCCACAGTGCTTCGCCCTGTTTTCTGGTCGATGAGTTTGATTTCCTCTTCAATCCCCCTGTGCTGGGCTATCAGTAGCGACCAGGGCTGCCAGTATAGAACCCACTTGGCAAGCTTAGCGATACTTGATTCCATTGATGGGGGTAGGGCTTCACCAACATACCCCACGATCTCTTGGCAGATATCGTCCAGGTCAATCTTGAGTCGATGGTACTCCTCATGCGCCGCCATCTGGTTCTAATTTTGCGGGTCAATACTGTAAATCGTGGGCCAGACTAACTGGTACCTCGTGTATCTCGATACACCTCAACAGCCCATCGATAGCCGTCTTGAGCGGCCCGGACTCGCCAGCACTCACGCTCAGTACGTCCAGGAGTGTCCTGATTCCAGCTCGAGCGGCGTGCCCGGACTGAGCGGGCCCAGGGCTCGAAGCTCCTGGCGCTTGGCTGATTAGGTTTGCGCGTTCGTCACTCTCGAACAAGCGGTCCAGCTTCTCTCCGACACGGTGTATGCGACGTTTTACACGTTCGAGCATCTCAATAACAAGCGATCAAGAGGAAAAGATAAAGCTTGATGCTAGATTCGAACACGGTGGTGGACGTGCGCAACGAGGCGGTGGTGTGCTAGCATCTATGCTTACCTAACCCGTCGCATCGAGCGCTTACAAGTCACCTACCAGATATGACTAATAGACGAAGACTCGCCGCAGTATTACGGATAAGGTTATATACCCTTGAACCAAACTTAAGAACTGCTGTCGGACAGCGAGCTGGGATAGTTCACTATGTACCCTGCTGGAGCGGCCTCCTTACTCAATCAACGACCTCTCGGTGAGCAAGCACAACTCGACCGTTCATGGGTTCTCACGTGTATTATTGTGGACTGGGGTGAAATACATAGCTCGTGATAAGTGCTGGTGTAAGAGTTCGACTCGCCCGGTCTCCACCCCTTGTTGTACTTCGACTCCTTCCTTAGCATCCTTGTCGCAGAATACTGGCTTCCTAAGCGAATCCTCCCAGAGCTGGTAGGGAGCGATGAAATCAGCTACATATCTAGGCGACGCACTCTCTGGAAGGATTTTACCGTCCGAGATTCAGCTCACCTTAACAGACTTGTCCCTTCAACAACGCAGACAGTCACTGCGGGCCTATAAAGTTGGCCAATTCTCCCGGCAGGCGACTTCTGAGGGGCCAGGCTTCGGCCCAACCTCCCCTATTCTATTCCAACCTTGCTCACTGTTCATGTTCGACGGATCAAAGGAATATGGATATCGTGGGACCACGATAATGTCGACTTCGATGATAGGGTTAACTCGGGTAGGGAGGTGAGGCGTGATATTGACTAAGTTGTATTGAGGGCATGAAAGATAACTCAGGCGGCGACTGAATCAAAGAAGAGAGTTAAGTGAGTACTATTGACGATGACCTAATAACTGACAATAAATCTGCGTTGCTTAGAGGCTAAATTCCTGACCCATGCGCGATACCATTCGGCTTCGGCAGCCATATCCGAGGGTCGGTCTACATGAGTCGCCGTATCCAGTGGCCTGATTGTCAGAAGTTGAAATAACGTCGATAGCTGACAAGTGGGCACAATTTGGGTTGCAAGCGGGACGCCAAGGATAAGTAGGAAGTAGTAGTTCAAGGGTATTCAGTAGTAGGCGAGGAGTGTGTTATAGATACTACAGCAGGTGAAGTCGCTGGCTGTCGAAGCGAAGAACAAAAGTGGTCGAACGTCCAAGAGTGATTTCGTCCGGGCCACCCAGCGAGGGCTCGTTTCGCGCGAGATTTGAAAAGTGGTGATGTTTCAGCTGTTGTAACTTCGGGACGGGAGTCGACTCGGTACTGAAAAGCAGGTCGTGGAGGAGCGCGACCTCAACTGCTGGTCTAGCAGATTGAACGGTTGGCAATGCCTTTGTCTGTTGGTGCGCGCAGAACACGTTTGAAAGTTTGTAGCATCTAGCCCGGACATCATAAGCACACAGACCACTTGACGTTAGGTGGAGCTCACCTTATCGAAGAAGCTGTTTTATAGGATTTGGCATTGAGATTGTGCCAAGAAATGTGCAAGCCAGGTATCGCACTCGGGTGGTTTTCGTTGCGTGTTGTGCAAAACGTGGTCAGTAGAACACCAATTGCTAGGCGAGTCAGCGCACGAGGATTGGGTTAACTAGGATACAAGGAGCACCCGGTATGTCTGAGATCAAGATATAACCCTGGGGGGTCTGGTAGTCGTCGGTCACGGGGGCGATGAAGCATATTGTAAGGTCGGATACAAGTCATCACGACTGAGTGAGCCATGAAATCTGTCGGGTTTTCGCCATGACGTCGTCGTAAGACACAAGGCCCTGTGATGGTCGCAAACCACCTCAAACACCAAGACGGTAAGCGCCCAGCCGCTCTCTGAGACCGACTACCACCACCGAATGGGTAGCACATTAACCGGTCCCCTCTTCTCAGTTGAATTGAGCTTGAATTCTCGTACTCGACTTCGCTCATACTCGACTTCACTAACACGAAAATCCTGTTCTTTGTTGTCTTGTTCGATCTTTGCTCGTGCTCTCACTGGATGACCTGCGCTTACGATTCCCGGCTTGATATCTGCCCCTTGCCCAGCGCGCGACCACGCCATTGACTCGCTATACCATCCTGCTCACTGGGCAACCGCGCACTCACGAAGTTTAGGAATCCTATTACGAGTAGCTTTCTGGTAAGCGTCGGTTCGCCTCGTCGTCTCGTTTGGAGTGATAACGCCATTGCCATGAATGAAGGACCAGATTCGAGCTTACAGTGAGCCACAGTTCGCGCGAGGCCTAACCCACTGTATGCTTCTCGACTGTTTGTTGATCGGTATTTCCCAATGGCGTCGCGGAGGCTGATCGCTTTGTTCCACAATTAGTCTATCCTCGTCTCTAGATGACGACTTGGTTACTTCTCGAATCCAACGATGCGAACTCCTACGATAAATAGCTAGCCTCAGCATCCATGATGATTCCGACTCCCTCATTTCTCACCTCGCTGAACGTCTGCCTTCCATACACGCCAGGGTTCACCTGCCTGGCAGGCTTTGACGTTGGATATCCAGCCAACCCGCTCAAAGTCTTGAATCGATTCACGCTCCATACTCCAACTCCGCTGGTTGAAAATGGGTTTGTAGAGGGAGTTGCGCCAACCTTGAAGCGTTCTTATGCTCGCTGCGTCATTCTCATCCTAGATTCTTCGACTACCGGCCAGAACAACATTCATGCAGACACCGTTGGCTTCGGATCGAGGACCAGATCCGAGCACGCGGCAAGTACTTAATCTCGTCAGAATCGTTCTAACGATTCTTTCTTGACGGTGTGTGTTTAGGTCTATCTAATTAACATTTCTGAAGCTGATTTCTTTGTTTCGTTCTTCTCGCCTGTAGACTACCCTTCACAACCTACGTAGTTTGATGGTTGGGACCCCTACCACGATCATATGAGCCTCGCCAACGGATTCGGACGCAGAAATCTCTCAGCTCCCACTCCTTTGAACCTCCACTTGCCGTCCACATGAGATTGACCCTCTCTGGTTGAATCAGACTACGTTCGACGGCTTCGACCCACACAACTCTAAGTCACGCATTCTTCATGAATCCACCGGATGACAATACGTTAGATGAAGGAGTTCGGGCCGGTCTTTCAATATTCTTATTCCCGCGGCACGCTCTCCTCGGCCGTCCGAGGACTAATCCGAACTGTCTTCTTCTATGGTATACTCTTGCCGCTGGGTACAAAACTACCTTCACTCTCGAAGTCGCAGCCGAAGATCAGGCCGTGACCGTTTCCGACAATATACCAAGCTTCTTTCGGTTCCGCCCATCGTTCGTTCAGCCCAACTCACAGCTCCAAGCCAGCCTCCTGAAGATTCCACTCGCTCGAACCAATCACTACGACTGGATTCTTGGCTCCTTCCCAGTGATTTCTGATGGCGTACTTTGAACATCCGCCTCGCTCAGTATAATTACCGCTCATACTGGTCCGAAACCTATCTTCGACCCGAAATATCAAGCAACGAGAAACATCCCTACCATTCGGGTGGGCGGGACGTACAGCTAGTGACCTGAGCCTGGAGCATCCCATGTCGTGAGTCGAACTGTGCGTTTCTAACAGCTTTTTATGATTATAGCTCGTATTTCAGCCAGCGACTCAATATCTTCTGTTCGTTAGACGTTGTTGAGCCCCGTACTTATGATCATAGAGGTATCTCTGTCTGGGATAACCTAAGCTGCGCGTATTTAATCATTAGTGTAACCAGCTAGGTTGGCTTTACCAAGTAAGTCGGGTCTCAATGCGCTTCTTGAAATTCGTTTTGAGATCTTTGTAGGGCGAAAACGCAATATGCACCAACGATTCCCGTATTTGATTCAAAGTCGTCATCTACCTTTCCCCCCGATTGCGAGTGTCGGCGTGTTGAGGTGCGTTTGCTAAGGTGGGATTGGCTGAACCGGACATGGCGGATAAGGTGTGAAGGAGAGGCGTGGGCGATATAGTAGGATCTTAAATGCTCGATCAGATCCTGGCGGTCAGTGCATCATAAGAGCTTTGTGCTCATGGACCCAAAATTCCCTCTGCGACGTAATGTTGGTTTGTTCATGAAAACAGCTATTCTGGTCGATTGATGTCATTTTACGAAACTTAGAGTGAGAAAGAAATTGATCTTGAAGTAGTACAATTTTCCGATTAATATTTCTACTTTTCTCTGTCTCGCGATGTGAGGTACGAGTGGCTAATAAGAATATAACTTAGCTCGTACTACAGTGGTAGTGAACTAACATGTATATACTGTACCTAATAAGAATATAACTAAGTTGTACAGTAAGTAAAAGAAAGAATAAAACGAAGACAAAAACTATACCTTAGCTCGTACTACAGTGGTAGTGAACTAAGGAAAAAAAAACTTCGCCCATTTGTATATATAATATGAAATGTGTACGCGTGATCAAACCCGCGCATATATCCAGCCAAATACTGTATTTCCAACACTCTGAACGTTGAGAGCTCAGCCGTTTTGATGTCGTTACACAGAGCGGGATTTGTTTGGTTCCAATCAGCTTACATAATGAGATACTTAAGGTGTCCTTGTCTTCGAAGTTCACCGACCCAACTAGACGTCAAAAAACACTTGTTTTGTTAGTCGAATACTCAAGCGTCCTCCATCAGCTACCCCCTTACAGCGTTCACGACATCCTGTGGTTGTTGAAACTAACTTGCAACAAATATTTTCGAGGGATTCATTATTTTTGAATTTCAGGTGTATCCTACAGAAGATCCATAGGACATATCCATGTTTGCTCATCCATCCTAGTTGCAAAGATCCCGAAATGAACAAGATACAGGGAAGAGGTGGAGATGGTAGAGGACATGAAAAGTTGATGCGATATGGGAAGGGTGACATCACAGAAATGGCACTCATTTCGCGTTCTGTATTTTCGGAGAAAGCCATTGCCGTTTGAGACTCACCAAGCACTCAAGTTTTTCCAGACGAAAGCAAATCTGCCCTCTTTCGAAGGGGCACGCATCTTCCTTATAATCCCCAGGTCCAGCCAGGTCTCGGACGCATAGACCTGATTTTTGTCGAGTCGTCCGCCGAGGTATCAAAACTCGGTAAGTGTACACTCGAGAGTGGAACTATCACTCACAGAAAATGCCCCTTCCGCACATTGACATCTTCTCCTACAAGCCGATCCATCGAAACCATCCACAAGACGCACGCAGGGTGCATATTATCGTTTCCCGAGTGAAAGACCGGGATAAGTGATGGTCGTAGTCGTAGTCAAAATACGTAACGAACTGATCTATCCTCGTTGGTCGGCGTTGACTGGAATAGCGGGTTTGTGCAATCAAGGATGGGAAAGGCAGGTAATGGGGAAGTTCGATGGAAACTTACTGGGTAAGAGCGTGGATTTTCAAGTCTGCACTTGGCTTTGTATATGCAAGAAAATTCTCCCGAGCTACGAGCCATAAGCGAACTTCTCCAGCAGAAGTCCTAGTACAAGGCTGTGGACGCTGGCATACGAGGAGCTCAAAATTTCGGTATACTAGCACGAGAAACATACGCACGATGGCGGTTTGGCCAAACCGGTCAACCTCTCGTGAGTATAGTTTATAGTTTTCCCAGCTCTCTCCAACCAAGGATATTCGCGATATAGTTCTTGAGAGCACTCGAGGGATTCTAGACGAGTTGTCCAGAGTGAAGCTTCGGCGTAAGAGGTCAAGGAGAAGAGATGGGGGCGAGGCAACAAGAGGACTTCTCAGAAAGACGGGCGGATACAAGTATGGGATCGACGAATGAGAACCGCACGATGATATTTGTTGAGTTTCGCCAAGAGAAGCTGCATGGCCATCCGCTTGGATCTGATTGTGATTGAGCCTAATTTCGAGAGTCGTTTTTAGTCTTCCAAGTCCGAGAATGGCGAAATGACAGAAGCAGGGCGAGCGTCAGGAGCAGACCACTCCGGTTACACAGTTATCCGTTATCGTTTGCCTGAGACCCTTGCAGCCGTGAGGGACACGAGTGGTTTGCGGAGCACCCTGGGTTTGGCCTCGGCTGGTTCGGGGAGCGGCCGCGGTGGAACAACAGGCCTGCCTTTCGTCTGGTGGATATTTCAATTAGCTTGTGGTTGATGAACGTGAGGGATGGCTCATACAAATGAAGTCATTGCGGAAACTATTCGCATTGTTCCAACTCTGTTCTCTCCTCGACGCGGCCAACGGGTAATTCTGAGTCGGTCGTTGAATCATGTAGTTCTTCGTGTAGGACTGGGCTTCGACGATGGCGTGGTCCTGGCGTTGGTTCATGATCCGGCTCTCGAGTCCCAGGTGGTCCGGGGTATCGGTCGGATTTGTTTCAAGTAGACCGGCGGTGCACGCCGCGAAAGGGTGAAAGAGTCGAGGATTCATGATACGGAAGCAAGGGACACTAGTTATTTAATCGGAGTTTCTAAGCTGCCTTGTCGTCAACAGCAATAACGAGAGTAGTTTGCACCTTCTGGGAATAGCCTATGTGTCTTGCTAGGGCATCGAGATGGCGGATGGGATCAAGTTTGGGTCGATAATAAATCGTCGCTGCTAGACGAGCTACAGAGGATGTCGAGCGGTGAGAACGCGAGCCAGGAGCAACGTCGTTGAGAGGAACAAGTCTGATCTGTGATGGTCGCAAACCACCACAAACACCAAGTCTCGTAAGCGCCAAGCCCCTGGCACGACCCGACCATCACCGAGATGTTTAGCCAATCACCTCGTGCTCTCATACTGGTACAGAAACTTCGCTGTTCTTATTGTCTCCTTCGACTCGTTCTCAGTTTCGAGCTCAACTACTATCACCGATACTTCTTACCCAACGAACGACCCCAAAAGCGATCTATCATACTATGCTCGCCACTGAACAACTATCTGCTCACAAAAATCCGTAATCCTATTGCGGATAATCATCCGGTAAGTGTTAGGTTCGCGTTGTCGCCTCGTTTAGATTGTTAACGCCGTTGGCATGAATGAAGGTCAAGGCTTGAGTTTACAACGGGCCACAGTTCACGCCAGATCTGATTCAATGCTCACTAATCAAAGGTGGCTCGTCTGGTATTCCTCACTCCCGCCGCGGAGGCTGATATTTTCGTTCCACTACTCTTGCCTGTAGATCACGGTTCTATCTTCGAGAACCCAACGATGCGAACTCCGGTTATTAGGCTCAGCTTGTAGATTTGAATACTTAGTCGACCCAAACGAAGTCCTAACCCGAATCTCTTGCTCCATGCTCCTCTCCCACTTGTTCAAACTCGCTTTGACGAACGAGCTAGTGCCAGCCTTGAAACATTCATATCCTGGGTCGCGTGTTATTATCCTAGAGCTTTCGACTACCAATTTGAATAATGCTCATCCTACGACTATATCCACCCACGCCCGCTATGAGCTTATATTTGATCCAAACGCTTCGCTCGAAGAGCAGGCCGAGGCTGCGTATCAAGAACACTCCGAGTCGAGTTATTCCTCTCGACCTCACCTACCGTCTACTCACGACTCACGCCCCTGGAGCCCTCAGTCGCCTTTGAGAAGGATTCACCTGCTTAAATATATTAATAAGTCTGGATTCTTTCCTACTCTCAGATATTCGACGGTCGCCTGGCTCCAATACCTCTGTCGCTCGATTATTATCACGACGCCTGTCCACAAGATGCGCCACTGGCTCGACACACCAAGATAATTGATATCGTCGCTGAAATGCGTATCTACTGAACGGTATAAGGTTCATTCGTCTAACCTGGCCCGTCAAATCGAGTTACTCCGGGGACGTTGTTGTGCTGATCGCCTATCCTTCCGCTCACCACCCGATTCCTCCAGTCCACCGGAAGCTGTCGGGATTCCACCTTGATCCTCGAGCACGAGCGCTTTCTCACCAATCTTGGTGTGGTAACATATCGTAGACCGTTAGTGGACCGTTCTCCATTGTGAGCCATGTTTCCATTAGACTTCGTCTTCGGTATTCATTTCAAGACCCTCGTCGAGCAGGAATACAGTCCGCGACGACCATCTTATTGCCGACTCGTTATTCTCGGACATTTCTTCGCCCAAAGCGTCAACCCTCACGTCTTCGGATCTGGTCATTTAGGTGGGACTGACCGAACCAGACAGAGTGCCAAGAGCGAATAACAAATAATCATGAAAAGACAGTAAGGGTCTGGCCCGGCTGTGATGACACTTTCTCTTGTATAGACATGTAGTGCTCTGAGCTATGTATCGTTCATGATTCACGAGAATTGACATTGCAACCCCTACTACATAATGTCGAGTAGGAGAGGATCTGCAAATCCGGACTTGGACGTTGAGTAGGACAATATATATAAACTGGAGTTTCAGCACACGACGCATTTGTCCCCGCTTTTGAGGACCTGAAATACTTTGATCCCGCCGAAAACATGTGATCCCGCTCCATACCAGCGGGATTTATTTGGTCCCGCGCCGCTTATGTCATGATCATCGTGAGCGGCTGACACATCCTTCACAGCCACAAGTTATCCTACCTCTCAAAAAACACCTGATACATGACTGACTTCAGAGTTTATGAGACTCTCTCACGAAATAACCAGTGCATCAACGTTTGCGCCAATATTTGATACCGCGTACCACGACCATGCAATAAGTTATCATTCTGCAAAAAAGTTTACAGCCTAGGGGAGTCATCCTTCAGTCATCCTGGCATCTATCAAGGCGAAACAACTCGTAGTAGGGGAGGGTAGAAGGCGGAGGTGGAGAAAGGGCTGGGATGGATATTGAAGAGGATAATGAGCAAGTTAGGCAAAGTTGAGGTCAAAGAGGCGACAACCGGGAACTCGAAAGTGCCGCTCAGAACGCGCTACAAAAAGCGAGGTTCGTCTTTCCAAAAGAAACGGCGAATCTCATATCATGTTGTAGAACCCGCACTCTTTCCAACAATTGGACGAGCCGATCCAGATCTCCAATGCGCACCGCTAGAAATGTCAGGCCTACATCTGCGATGTTGTAAGATCCATGTCTACACGGCCGTTCCTCGGCCGGCAGGGTTTTAGGTTGGGACGCCTTTAGGGATGACGGCTTGTAGACCTGTCCAAACCGAGCGTGTCACGCAGGTGGATCCAGGCTCGGTAATTTGAAATCGAATCGGTCAGGGGATGGTGTTGTCTCGTACCTGTAACAAGTCAAGAATTTGCCTGTTTATTGAGTCTCGACAAAGGTGGCAGAATTGGCGAGGAGCCGTGACCAATAAGAGCAATATTTTCCATCAGTAGGCCACCTAGCGTCAAACGTGACAGCCAGGGGGATATGTCACACTTCACGCTCCCCAAACTTGTACCAACATGCGTTGTGGATATCAATATAAGTTATGGTCTAATATTTTTCCTGGTTGACATGTTCTGATATCAGGTCAGCAACAGGTCCACGTATAGGAATAATTTGGGTTACGCGTCCACCTGGGACCAACCTTGAATCCAGGCTAGCTTCGAGCACCCCGTTTCTCCTGAACCAAGCCGTGTCAACCTAGCCCGACAGCGGGCTGGTTCCGTCATGCTGACCACCTACACAGCGCTTGTGGGTGCTACGGGAATGTGGCTGACGCATACAGCGCTTTGTTTCGTACTAATTCTGCCCTGACGTCTGCAAAAATATGGTAAGCTAACTGGGGCTAAATAGCACTAAATAGCATGCTTAGCTCATTTATCCATGCCCCCAAATCCGTAGCTCTAGTTAGAATTGATAATTCTAACTGGGCAGGGGGCTAGATAATTAGCTATAATTAGCAAGGGGGGTTGGCTAATTGGGTTGGGGGTCGGTTAATTAGACCACAAGTAGGTCGTGCTAAGTGGTGCAAATTAGCATTGGCTAATTAGGTCTAATTACTCATGTCCTTAAATCCGTAGCACGAGACTTTTCTAATTAGCAGCAGCTAGCATGCTGCTAGTTATACCTGAGTATGAGATCCGTAGTGCTACCTTTGCTAATTGGTGCTAAATAAGCGTCGGTTTGAATATCGCACATTCCATTTTAGATGTATATACACAGTTACTAACAACCTCATACTGATACACTACGTACGCCGTAGGAGTGACAGTGTCAGCATAGCACTGCAGGTGGCACGGTGGTGGGTAAGTCGGGGAACAACTCACAATCTATGAATGCCGCCGACGCGTTAAAGACTACACAGCTGAGCAAGTAATGACCGGGGGAAAAGTAATGTGACAACATACACACACTGCAGACGTGGCGCAGTATTATGATGGATGCCAGACCCGTGTATGTCGAGCCGGCTAGAAACGGGTCAACGAGGCTAGTAATTGCCGAACGAGGCAAAGGTGAATGCTATCGGCGGTGAGTGTGAGTTTAATAAGCAGCAAAACGAACGAGTCAGCTAGTAGTTAGCTAGAGTAAATACATATATTGATTGACTCTCACCATGTAGGTTTATGTTTACATGTGTATACATGCCCACAAGAATGGGAGCGCGCCAATGCGGGCAGAGTGGCGGAGGGAATGGGAATCCAGGAGCAAATGCAACAGGTTATTTTATTGACACACGGACATGTAAGCACGTAACAAACACGGTTTGTGCGCAGCCGACGTACTTGATAGCAAGCGGTGATGTGGTTCTACGTAATGTCGTGTTACATTTTACGCAAACCAGGCTGGGGTGCTTGAGGTGGACTCGCACGCAGAGGAGCGGTTGCCTGCTAGTAGGGTCCTTGGCGGGGAAGAACTGTTGGTGACGATAGAGTTGCAATCCTGGGTGGGATACATTAATCACGGCGCAGGCACACAAAGAAAACTCACGGAGAGCGAAAGTAGTCGAGGTAGAACACAGTGTCGAGTACGTGGACAAACTGCACAGTCACAGGGGCTGCACACGTGCGGGGCAGTCGTATTAGGCGATATCGTACTCGAGGAGAGTCCCTCACTCATGGCACTCGAACTGAACAGCGCATGCAGCCGTCCACACAATGTAGGCGCAATCGGCGGGCCTGTCGAGAGCGTGATGGTGGGCAAAACTCGGGCTTGTTCGGTAGTGGTGCGGGGTGCTAGGACTCCTTTTCCGTGGCGCGGCGGGTTATAGTGGTTGTGCGGGGTATGAGTTAGCAGAGAGGCGTGCAATGCGTTAGCGCCGGTCTCAGATGAGGGACGAGTGCTGAGTTACTCACCCAGCGTGGTAAGCGGACCTGTCAGCGACGGGGGTGGTGAACAACAACGGCGGTCATGCGCGGTGGTGGCAAGGTAAAAAATCGGCGATCAACCACTCGTTACCATAGTTTCGAACTGAGCGCACAGACCACTGGATAACGTGACCGGAGATCACTTTTGTTTTCCTCAACTCACCGCCACCACCGCCCTCCGCTGTTATTGCTCACCCCTGCCGCTGCCGTACTGCTTTTGTCATAAGCCCACATTCGTGTTCGCCACACTCGCGCAGGTTTGGTATCGAAACCTATTCGCCCTGGCCTGGCGACTACCGTAACAACGACGGCGATGATAACTTTCCTCCCCCAGTCGGTACTCATCTTCTTCCGTTACTTGATCATGGCTTGTGCTAACGGTCTCACAGAACCCCCAATTTCCTAACGCTGGCTCGTCAGCTACGCCGCATCGCAACATATGCCCGTCCTTTCGTAGCCGTCCTCGCTCACAATTCTCAAGCCACCACGATGAGACCTCCGAGATCCAAGCCGGGTACGCCCACATCCAAGGCTCAGACCTACACATGCTTCGAGGCGTAGACTCAGCTATACGCCCTGTCTCGCAGTCGCTCGCCTCGACACGCACACGCGGTATTCAGCTGAGGATGGCACGGACACCACGTCCAGTGTTTTGCCCAAGAAAGTTCTGGCCTCATATCAAACAACGCTTGACCCTGCCACCTACTACATGTAGGACCGGAGTCGGATTCAGGTTCGACCGTCTCTTGCCCCGGCGCCTCGCCTGCAGTGTCCCAGCCTGCCCTGACCCCAGCCTTGCGCACTTTGTCGCCTACGCCCTCTACCGAATCTGCCTGCACTCGTCGGTCACCTTCTGCGCATTACACTTGCTCTCGCGCCCCAAGAACCAGTTCCCTACCGCCCACGGCCCGTTCGGCCACCGGCTCTACATCTCGGCGTTCATGATCGCCTCTCAGGTGATCTGCGGCAACACTTGAACAAGTTGTGGTGCGCCGTTCGCCAGGGCACGTCCACTCCGCGCGAGACCAACCAGATGGAGCGCGAGACAGTGTGCGGGTACCTCGAGTGGGTCCTCAACGTCAAGCCCGAGGACCTCCGTGACTTCGAGGCCATGGTCCTCAAGGAGTACGGCTCCGCATCGACCACCCCCGCGCCCGTCGCTGTGCCGATCCCGAGGCAGCCCGCCGAGCCGCGAAAGCAGCCCTCGGCCGACTACCAGAACGCGTATCCCTCGCCCTCGCACTACAACTCGTCCTCGCCCGCGTCCTCGACGTGCCAAATACTGCCGTCCGCGGGCCCCGTTAAGGTGCCCACCAAGGACGTCGCGCCCGTCGACCGAAGCCAGCCGTTTGCGAACGCCGCACCCAGCGTATGGTAGTCCTATGTTCTCGCATTCGTTCTATCTGCGCGCTTTGCCCGCGGCGCCGGCGAATGTCTTCGTCTAAACCGGGCTTTCCCGCCTTTCCCCCAATCCCGCGTTACCTCGCGCACCAACATCACTTCAAGGCCCGCAACTGAGCGTGCGGCGGCCGGGTTTTACGCGCACAACTCGCCCGACGACGGAGTCGTCACGTCCGTCGCCACCTTCCTATCCGCCGCCTCTGCATCTCTCGATCGACCGATGGAGTGTGAGGTGTGTTTTTGTTCCCTCCACGCTCGCTATTCGTCCACTCACGCTCTACGTTTCAACGACCCCACGCGGCATGACTCTATGCTTTTTGCAGACACGACTTGGTGATTTGTTTGATTCAATCACAGCTTGCGACCGCGCGCTTTGAACACATCCAGTACGGATGCATGTCACTACGTGTCCGCCCTGTTGCCTCGGCGTCGTGTTGCGGTCACTCCGGAAACAGCTCCTCCTCCGCTCCTTCACACCACCCCATTACAACAGCTTTGCTTCTCCGGCTTTCACCACTCGTGCGCCGGGTTTTTGCTCCACCCAATAGATTTGTCTTTCTCTTAATTTTTTTGTCCCTTATCATGTATTATCCCAATCTCTCATACTAAATGCATATCTCATTACATCCAACTGAATACGCGCCTGTGTATTTACCCCTCACGAGCACTGCCAGTCCCAAATTATAAGGCCTACTCCCTAATAGGCCCTCGTAAGAACGCTACCGTGCTAAGGGAGCCTAATGGATAACCCCTGGTGCTAGTAAGTACCAAAAATTACGGGTAGACCGCCGAGCGCTAATTAGAAAAATTGTTTTTGCAGACGGAGAGCAGTCTAGTAAATGTCAAGCGTTGGTGAAACCAAGCTGTAATGGCACAGGCTGCCCATGTTTTGAGGCTAAGTCATGCTTTAAAATGCCCTTACCGATGTTTCTCACTCATTTTTGTTGTGTTTCCTCGCTCACAAGATCTCCTATTCTTGCTGTAAACGAGTATGACTTACGGTAAGTTACTTCGTGACACATATAATGGCCGTATTGAGTAATTGTCACGTAGAATATATTGAGTTCGGCAATCATACAGCTCGCTGCATGGCATGTCGCGACCAGTCTGGCCAGTTCTTAAAACTGGACCGAAAAAGTTTGAGTCGGCACTTGGTGTCCGACAGACACCAAAAGAGTGTGCGGACCGCGAAGGCAGCTTTCTCGACACCACCCGCTCACGAGGTTAGTTACAAGATTGTGACTTGTAAGCTGACCGGCTGTGCGCTTACCTAATTGCTGGATGTAGATTGCTCTTCCAGAGCCTTTCGACAGCGACACCCAGCACTCTGCCACAAGCCAACATGCATGGGCAGAAAACTCTTTCGACTCTTCCGTTCACACTCCGTTGCACGATTCGGGCATAGAAAATCGATCCAATGAAGGAGAGAACGACTTCGATCATTCCGACTCATCCTCTGACTCGAGCTTTGACACTGAGAGCGCAGATGAAGACGATATATTTATACAAACTTCTCGCGCAGCGGACAAGGCCCGTTTAACGCACTTGCCTCCGCCTCCATGTCAGCGGGACGCAACCGACACCGACGATGAGGAGGGGTGGGAGACCGAGTCGGATGATGGTGAGCACTAAGGTGTTCGAAGGCGATAGCTTGGTGACTAACCTATGAATCGCGGCTGGAATTGGGAATGGATAGAACTACGTACGTATTTTACTTGTTCTTGTTGCGTTCTACACGGCTGTCTAATCTCGGCGGTGTATAGCGGCGACTCCTCCACGTCACCATGTGACTGCTTCGAAAATTTTCCCTACCTTACCCAAGAGTACTCAATGGTCTCCGTTCCCTTCAAAGGCGGTAAGTGCAGTTAGTTTGGTATGGTCTCACGGCAATGACAAGATTGTATCCATAAGATGTACCTCGCGGATACGCTTTGTCATTCCCGACGTATCCATTTTGGTCGAACTCATATCAAGGCTGCGCTAGAGTTCGCTCGCTTGACTCAAGGGGAAGATATTCCGACGTACGATGCGTTACGGAAGTTCCAAAAGTCTCTCAAGGCTCGCATGGGGGACCCGACAAAGAAGTATGTATCTTCTCAAGGTACCATATTTCATGTCAACGAGATCTCGGAGAGCATAAAACAGGTGAGTCTCACGCTTGATAACAATAGATCGCATTCGATTCAGACCGGTTTTGAGTGCAGGATATTGCCAACCCTGAAGTTCGCCCGCACATGAAATTTATTCCTCACGCGAACGGCAAGCATATGTCGCAAGCCTGGCACGGCCGAAAGATGGTTCACGACATGCCGGACGAATATCTCACGCCATGCGTTCGATTCGGAGGGAGAATTTTTTACGTGAACGAGCTTGTTCGGCGTCAAGACGATTGGTTCATTCCGCTTCGTTGGGTTACTGTTGGCCCTGAGGAGGAGCTCTATGCGATTGGACACAGAGCATTGGACACACCAGTAAGCCTCCACAGTAGTTTAAACCCGGTTTTACTTACCATTTACAACACTAGAACGGTATTTCGGTAATTTCTTCCGAGCGAAAAACAGTCAGAGTCGCGACATTCATCAGAAAAAGGTGTGCATTTTCATTTAGCTAAACTTAGCTAAACTTAGCTAAATTTACGGACTTAGGGGACTTACCATTTGTACACTTTCATTTAGCTAAATTTAGGTCAATTTATCTTTGACTTAGCAAATTTAGCAGATTTAGAAATGTAAAAACACAGCATGGCTGCCTGCCTGGTATACCTAGTATCAGTAGCTCAGTGCATAGGGCACAGGGCTGCTGTGCACAAGCATCCCAGAGCGACAGCATGCTCAGAAAATGTGGTTTAAGGGGGGCATTTAGTCAATTTAGCTAAATTTAGCCAATTTAGAATTTGGTGCTAAATTTATATGCCAACTTTTCCTGACGTTTCTAGAATCGTATCCAGAACTGCATTCTCGCCAGGCCGTTCCTATGTTTGATGGTATGTGGGTTATTAGGACAACGCCGTATCTACTCACTTATTATATGATTAATATTTCCAGAGAACTCAACGGATTTTGCATCGACAATGCCTCATCCTTTACGATCGACCGCAGGGTCCCGCCTGGTCTATTCCGTTCCGGTTATCGTCTTTATGGATGATGCGTCCGGTAATGTATCTAAGCAGTCGAACAAACATTGGTCGAGTTATCTCTCAAACGCTGCTCTCCCGCGCGAAGAACTACAGTCGGAGTATAATGTTCGGTTTGTTTCAACTTCGGCCCACGCATCACCCTCAGAGTTAATGCAGGGGATTCGTGCCTCAATGGAGTAAGTGTTTGCACCTGAGCATTATTGTGTTAACTATACTAATACATTGTCACCGATAGGGAGGCGTTCAACTCTCCGGCGGTTGCTTTCGACTGCGTGTTGCAAGAAGAAGTCCTTGTACGGCCGTATGCCCTGTTTTGGGCTGGCGATAATCCTATGCAAGCCGAACACTGTAGTAGTACCGGGATGAACTCGAACCACTTTTGCCGTACCTGTGATGCTGGTGGCAGCGATGATTTTAAGCAGTCTTTTGATGGATACAAATCGCTATTCGAGGTGAGTGTATCATGTCTACACAGTATTTCTTGCTGACATTTGTCAGTCTGGAAACAGGCGCGTTGCGAGTGAGACGCAACGTGTAATCGATGAACGGCTCGAAATGGCACTCTTGCCGAAAACCATCAACAAATGTAAGAATCATGCGCGCGATACAGGAGTCAAAGACTCGATGGCTCAGTCAACGATCGACCGTTTACTTGACCTTGGAAAGCTTCTTCGTAAATCCAAAAAAGGTGTCCCGCGACGCTCGCCACTTGAGATTGATTCGATCCTTCGAAAAGAGCTTGATTCAGTCCGAGGTGGCCACTATATAAACCCACTTCTTAGCATGCCCGGTACGTACACCTTTATCTATTTCTGCACAGAATTGACCGGTTGCAATCCACGCAGGTGTTGATATCCACCGCGACACCCCTACTGAGATCCTGCATACGGTGCTCCTTGGGGTAGTGAAGTATTATTGGGGGCAGTCGGTCTTTGTTTTAGATAAGGCAAAGAAAATATTGGTTCTCGAATGCCGACTCGCATCTGCAAATACGGCTGGTCTGAATCTTCCAAAGCTTTCTGCTAGCTATATGTGTCAGTATCGAGGCTCACTCATCGGCAAGCACTTCAAGGCTATTGTTCAGCTAATGCCATTTCTTTGTTACGACATTCTTCCTGCTGGAATATTGACTGCCTGGCTCCTTTTGGGCCGATTGACATCTCTCCTGTGGTACATCGAGATTCGTGATACTCCATTGTATCTGGTACGCCTTTGTTTTATATTTTGTGTCGTTTCTGATCAATGCGTGTTTCTTAGCAAGAGCTGCAAAGCGTAATTGACGATTTCCTGCTCGCAACTGCAGAGGGCAGTCCGAGCATAATCATCCTCAAGCCCAAGTTTCACTTTCTCATTCATCTTCCGTCGTATATAAAACGCTTTGGTCCGGCGCTGCTTTTCTCAACAGAGCGCTTTGAGTCCTTCAACGGTGTATTTCGTGCCGCGTCCACATTCAGTAACCGACACGCACCTTCGCGCGACATCGGCAAACGATTTGCAGATTTAGACCGAGTGAAGCATATATCTTCTGGTAAGCTGAACATTACTGTAGAACTCGAAGATGAGCTGAGCTATGATCCTAGGTGGGTATTGGCAAGAGGACAACCAATGGGTGCGGGCGAGTGATACATTACTAAACTTCATCTCGACAAACAAAGTTTTTGGCAAATTAATTGGAATGCCAGATAAGAAGACAACTACACCAGGTACGCTTGTTTTGCCGTCTCTAAAAAACAATACATGGACTCACGAGGCGTTTAATAAGGCTCGGTTACTCTTTTGCCCAAAACTTCGACCACATCGCAAATACGCAGCACACCACTGTCGTGGAATCTGTTTGCCGCAGATAAAACGGTGTTCGGTGATTGCCAACCTATCCGAGGTGGCAACCGTTATTTCCATATTCTATCAACTGTGTCGCAGTCCGGGGATTCCATTGAAGTGGGTGCGGATATTCTAACAACTGACGATTGTGTGAGTACATCTGCAAGTATATCATATTTTATGCTAACAGACTTTTACAACTCAACAGTTTGCACGAGTGAAAGCCATTTACGGATGCGTCTTGGGAACCAATAATCAATATGAGTACTTTGTGGCTCTTCGAGTGTTTACACTCGGCGACGCCAAGCACACACTCTTGGACTTACCTATTCTTACTCGAGATGAGACAGTCGTATGTGCCTCAGTCAAGGTACGCTTCTTTTATTACAGTTTCAATGGTACCATTAAGCACTCAAGCGGTTACTCAGAATATCTTATGCGCTGTCAACTTGCAACACAATTGTGCAAAGAAGCAAACGTGCAATAACATGCGCGCAATCCATCGAGTGCAGGAGCGAGAACAAACATCAAACGTGCGATATGAAGTCCAACATTCCGACAACGACAACTTCGTCCTGAACTTACACACTTGCCACAATGCACAAACAATCCGAAACGCGCTACCGGCTCATCTTTATTCTCGGTGTGCGCTGTTTCCTAATCGCGACGAAGTTTTTCAATCGGCCGTGGGGAAGCTAAACGTTGCAAAGTTGAAGAAAGAACGGCTCAATGCGGCAAAGAAACAGGTAAACGATACCATGGCTGAGGCTTTGCGTGAGGTAATGGAAGGCGAAGCGGAGGAGGATGAGGGTGAGGAAACAATCGAGGCAGAAATCGCTGAGGTGCTACGACCAAAGAGAGGGAAAAAGAGAAAGGCTGGAGGGAGTGGTCGTAGAGCGACACAAAGTTCAAAAAAATCGAAAGTAAGTGGATTCGAGCTCAGTACACACTGTGGACTAAAATTTGGCTCCAATAGCGACCTCGTCAAAATCTGTAGCCCATTGCTGCGCGGCCTTACCACATCCTGCCAGTTCATACACACCGATAGACTACCACCGTTGTGCATCACATGGATTGCTTCCACTTGCACAGTGCTGGCCTGTCCTGACCTCACCTACGACGCCTCTCTCCCTTCTTGCTATGGCCCTCGTCTCGCGTGTAGTGCACACCAATGGGGTACCATCGGTGTGCATCACGTGACACACGTCGATGGGGTACCATCGGTGTGCACCACATCATGAGCCAGGATGGTAATCCTGTGTTCTCGCATTCGTTCTACCTGCGCGCTTTGTCCGTGGCGTTGGCGAATGTGCTAGACCACCTTCCCGCGCCGCCTCTGCATCTCTCGATCGACACGCAACCGTTGTATTTTTTATTGGGCGGCTCCTTGTCTCCGTCTCTCCGTGTGGGCACTGTGTTTTTACTATGGATCTAGTGTTTTGATATTTGGTTTGCTGCAATCTTGCATCCATACTTACACGCTCGCTCTCACGTTTTCCATGCCAGCCTCAATTCCCTATTTGCTGGCTCGCAGGCCCTTTGGCTCTCTTATAATATTCGTACACCTAATGTTTCCTTTTATCTTGTTTTCTATCTCTCATTTATCATCTCGATCTATCTCTCTATCTCTCTCTCTCTGATAATTCAAAACAAACCGAAAGTAATTTGCGTGTGCGCAAGTCCCAACAACCGAGCGATACAAATTGGGGTATGTCTTGCTCCTGGCAGTAAGTCCCCTGTGCAGTTCAAAGTACCTTCACACATGCTTTCCTTGTCCACGTCTCCCTTGCACTCACACTTGCGCTTTAACCCGACCTCGACGTGCCAAATCCGACGCGCGTGTACCGCATACATTCAGCAGGAGCTATCACGTGACGTGTCAACCGTCCTCTGACTGTGCCTGGTTTGTTCACTTTCGTCTGACCACACACTCCCCCCACTCAACATTCGTTTTTTTGCTCGTCTTTCTTTTTGTTCCTCAACATGGGTGCTATGAGTGATTCTTCAGATGATGATCTTGACTTTGAAGCCGAAGCGCCTCGGCAGGCCCTCCCTCCACAAGTTCGAACGTCGCACAGCAGACCCAACATCCCAGGCCGTGAGTTTTTTTTTCAGCGGCTGATTTTTTCCTCTTACATACATAGCCTAGGACCACAACCAAACGACATTGTGGGGTTTGCGCGCGCGTGCTGCGAAGAATTTGCGTTGGATGGACTGCTGAAAAGCAATGTGTTGAAAACAGCCCAAGTGAGTTTTTTTCGACTTCTTCTCCCACTTATTGAACCTCCTACCGAACTCGACTGTAGCTATCAACACCAGAGCTCATGATACGCCTCTACGCACGGTTGGTGTCGTTCGGCCAGCATATCAAGCAGTCGAACGCCAGTGGCTTCTTGGACACGCCTGAGTTCAAAGAGTATATCACGCGCCGCCTGCAGTGTAGTATATTGGATCCAAATATCCCGTATTACGTGCAAGGACATACGCCTAGATCGGTGGTGAGTTAAGTCTGCTTGCTTTAACTCTTGTACTAATTTCTCTCGAAACAGAAACACATAATTGACAATCCTGTGGCGTATCAAGTTTCGCCTGCAGCCCAGGAGCACTTTATGCATGGCAAAGATTTTTCGTCTGGTTGCGGAGATGTACTAACCCAATATCGCTCGGAGGTCAAACGAAAGGTAGTGTAAACGTTTATCTGTCTTTTTCGCTCTTATTCATCTAGTTTAAACAGCTTGATAAGGGGATCGAAGAAAAACTCGACATCTATACTTTGTGTCAAAGGCTTGTGCCGCAAGGCTATCAGTTGACCGAAGCCCATGCGTTACGAATGTCATTTGTTGTAAGTTCAAGTTCTTGTCGAATAAGAAACCCCCTCTTGACGCGCTTCCCCAGCGGATTTACCTTGCTGACTACAACCAGATCGTTTGGAAACCAAAAGACCCAAACCGAAAGAAGAGCTTCTGGGAATGGCTCGACCTTGTTAAGCTTGCGGAGTTCCACGGGTTGTCAGACGAAGCGCAGGACAGGTAGGTTTAAATCTTAGCTACAAACGTCTGACTAATAAACACGCATTCCAAACAGGAGGCTTCGAAGAAACTTGCGAAAGGACTTGGTGCAGTACCCAGTCCCTCCCGGAGGGGTACAATCATTTCCAGTCCACGTCAACATGCAAGACTGGCAGGCCGAAATCAGTATCACTATGCTCGAGATGGCTGAGCACGAAATTGACATATGCAGACGCGTCGCTGCAAGCCAAGCCGCCCAGTCGGCCACAAACACGCCAGAAGTCACAAACACGCCCCTTCGTAGCCAGCAAGAAGAGCAAGCTGGGACAGGAGGTGGACTGCGAGATCACGACGACTTCTCTGCTAGTTTGGGGGCGGGGGGGAGCCGTGGTGGCCATGGTGGTGAGGGGGGTGACGGTGGTGATACTGACTTGCAGGACAACGCTTCACACAATGGAAACGGCCATCTGCAAGGCAATGCGTTACAACACGGCGGACAGGGCGAGCTTGGGCAGCAAATGTTTTCGCACACGCCACAGGAGCTCAACGGGCACACACCACCACAAGCGGGCACAGCGCCCCCTGTGCATGTGCACGGTAAGTCACATCTTGAATGTCTTGCTTGTTGTCTGATAGCTAGTTATGTAGGCAGTGGCTTGCCAAACTCTGCTTCTGCGCGTCGCCACGGCAGGGGTGCCGGGTCAGGTATCGGTGGCTCACGAGCTAGCCCCATGGGATTGCGCCCATTGTCACTCCCGATGTTGACACGCAGCGGCACTCCAACTCGCCAAGGTCAGGCGTCCGGCTCGGCTCAGAGGCCCCAGCAGCAGGCTACGGCACCCGGTATCACTCAATTCTCCGCTGCCAGCGCCAACGGAAGTCTGGGGTTGTCGTTTGGAGAAGAACAGTCACAGTATGATCCTACGACGTCTGAGACCAGCAGGGGAACGGTTGGTTACTAAGAGCTGTGGCCACATTCAGCACATGCTGGTCGCATTGTTTTTCTCATCCTGCATGCGTACTATTTTTTTTGTTATTTTATCCGCTTGTTTGTCGATCGTAATATACATATTTTACTCATATGGTTGTGTGAACATTCCGTATGCATATATACAGTCAAACCACCCCAATAAGTACCTACACTCCATGCAAGTAGCATGCCGAATCCTATCCCAAAATCTAGCTGGTTACAGGCTGGGAAAGCCCCACGAATTTGTGGCTTAAACTTGCTACAACATACGGCTACAATCCCGGGCAACAAACAACCTTAAAGTCCAGGCCGGGCCCCTCCTTTGATTTTAGCACTCATCCGTCGTTAAGGAGCTATGCCGTGCCTAGCGTGCAGTGGTGCCATGGACCCTCGTCGGAAACCCACCTGTATGGTGGGCGGTCACTTAGCCTTGATTCGTTGACCAGACAACAGGGTCAAGACGCCTCAAACCCAGCGTATCCCTTAGGCACGCATCTATCTCAGTGGTGCCTGGTTATTATGGTAGGAGGGGCTAGGAACTGGAGGTGCTAGAAATGTTTCAATTTATGATCAGGTTGACGTCTGAATTTAGGGCTGTTTCAAGCTAGCCGCCAGCGTGTTATTTAGCTAGGAAAACAACACAAATTTGAGACAACGGTATTCAGGCCCGAGCCGGGGTAAGCGACCACAACCGTAACCAGGCTCGGAAACAAGGTCAAATTTAGGTTGATTTTCTCCGACCTCGATTCCACCCTGCCGAGACGCGCCCGTGTACACCCTCCCGAAACCGAAACTCACCGGCCTAAAGTATCCTTGTAACATATTTATCTCTTCTCCAGCAAACAGAACTACCCCTATCACGTTCAAAGCGCGCAGGACGGATCCAATCATTTATGTCAGCTCGAAGGTGGCCACTCGCAGTGGTTGTAGTTGTAACAGAAACGCATCAATTATTGGGTCGTTGGCCTTGTCATTCCAAAAATGAGGACAAAATAACAACACCGTGATTTGATCAAACTTACCTCAGAAGTGCATAAACTCTAGCAGAAACTTGGCGCCTTGATCGTGTTGATAGTCTCCCAAACCGAGAGCCAGGAATTGCCCCCCGAGGAACCTGTACTTCGGTGTAGGATTGGCCATTGGGACAAATAAGGTGGATGGAAGATAGACTACTCGAGCATTTGGCGGGCGGAAAGCTGGAACGGGCACGGATCCCGAATCAAGACCGTGTCCTAAACAGTTATCAAACCGTATGCATAAGACATTCGGAGTTGCGGCGGATGGGATCGGACGCACCTAAAGATACTATCCGCCATGCAAACTGGTTGCCCCCACAAGCGACAAACTTCAAGGCGCCGCCCGTCCGTGCCTGGCGAGCTTCCTAAGCGTAAGAATCGGAACCCCATGAGGCGAAGTCGAGCGAGTTCAAACCACGGTTTACAACCCGAGAAAATCGGTGTCGACCCCATTACTCGGCACAGTCCAATAAACACGTCTCAGAAAGCCAGCATCCGGCCCCAATGTTTCGCCAACCCTGCGTGCTGCAGAGTCGAACCTGATACACAAGCCCCTCGCGGATCGGCTGTCGTGATAATCGTATTGGCCATAGCACGAAGGTCGTTCATCTTCAGCAGCATGGAACGAGCTAAAAACTTAGTCCGGCGAGGTTGCCCTTACTCGTACATTGAGCTTTGGCGAAGGGCGGTTACCGACTCTTCCCAAGACCGTCCGACCTTCGGGTGTCACTGGAGGAACGAGCCCACAACTTTCGATCAGCCTCGGTTCATTGCAACAGCCGCGAGCCCGAATGGTAGTAACTCACGTTTGGAAATACACTTAAGCTCCAGCCCGATCCCCGTTCCATCGACGGCGAAAAGTTGCGGCTGGACGTGGCACGACTGGTTCTCTTGTTCTTTCGTGGGCTGACGAACCGGTGCCTATCCAGATTCGAGCGGCGTGCAGTGCGAGGTATCCATCGAGCACATTTCCAATAGGTTTTCGGGACAGGCGAGCGTAGGCCGGCGACGAACGAACGATGTCGTTTGGGTCAAGCCACAGCTCAACGAATCGCTCAGGGAACCGCACCGTGCGAAAGTTTTGTCAGCGAGCGGCTAAAAGCGTCGAATCGGATGCCGCCAAGAGAAGCGCTCCAACGCTATAGCAGGAAGTCGACATGGAGAGGATGGCTCAGACAGGGCGTTGGTCGGCGGGTCGTTGGTCGTGGTCGTGTGTGTTCACGTTACAGCGGAGGGCGTTACTGCTGGTCACGTGCCGGGCGAGGTCGGTCAGGAGGCGTGTCGTACGAGCGCAGAGACCTCGGTCTACCGAGGAGATGCCTCTCGCCACCAGTGTTGACGCGGCGCATCCTATGCGGCGGTGACGTGGTGCGTCCGTCCCGCTAACCAACTATTGGAGCTTGTGATGTCCGACGCATACATTCATCGTCCCTGGCTGGTGGGTTTGTTCCTCGGGACTGAACCATGTCCGGCCACGCCGCGGTATGAGCAACCCGACTCCGAATGAATACTCCCAGGTGCACGCTGCCTGTTTATGAGCCGCTGGCTGCCACTACCCGCAGTAAATGTGCTAGATCAATGCTCAATCTCGCGCGGTGTGACTCCCCTTCAATACGATCCAGCGACCAATGATTATCCTGCGCTCCGGAAAATGTAATCAGACCTGAGCAAAACTAGGGTCTCCGACTGTGAGCACCGTGTTATGTGTACTTACGGACTCATTCTTATAGTAAGGGGACTCTCAAGGTGGGGGATGAAACACCAAAAATATTAGGGAAAATACTACGGACTTTCGCTAAATAGTACAATGAGAGGAAATAGCTTGGCTATTTTGGCTATTGACCTTTGCAACCGTGCTCCATCGCTACACCTTAAGCTAAAGCTTGCGAGGCTGGCATGAGATTGCAAAATTCAAGGTTCTCACTGCCATATGTGCGATGCTGTCACGATGACTATGGTTGCGCATCGCTTTAAGCGAAAGTGAAGAATCCTGGCCTAGAGGCTCGTGGTAGATGGGTAAACCAACAATTATGACCCTTTGTATAGACAGATCGGACTGGGGCGTCACAGTCATGGCAAGAGTCCTCAACATGGAACATTGGCCAGCACAGCTAGCTGAGAATAATATATAATTCGCGACACAACAATCACCAGAAATGTGAAAGAAAATCAGTAGATTCTAGCGCCATTTAGGGACCATAGCATCGATGCCACTCCGTTCCGAAGTTTCCTTTGCTGAGATCGAGCGCCCAGGAGCCTTTCTTGGAGATCATATATGTATTTCCGTAACGCAGTAGTGTATCTCGCAACTCGGGAGGCACCCATAGGAGCGGCTTGAGGTCGTAACCTACCACCCATCCATCCTCACTCAAGGTCCAGGCATTAAGGTCTGGGGTGTTGCAAAAGAAGTAAAGTAGTTGAGGCGTCACAAATTGAACGATGAGAACAACCGCAAAGAGTAGAGCACATACCCGAGAGGTTAGGACGTATAGGCAACCCGGCTTTGGTCCGGGGCTCGTAGATGCGAGAGGAAGTATCCAACTCACTAGAGACAAGTTGTGGGATATTGGATGAGAGAGATGGTTGGCGTATAAAGCTCGGACTGTCCGGGGACTTTTCGTCTGAGTTCGACAAGGCGCATACATCCCAAATGCGAATCGACTTGTCCCACGAGCCAGAAACAATGTGTTTGCCGTCAGGTGAGTATGCGACCGACCGTACCCAGTCAGTGTGACCTTCCAGCGGCTGTCCCAGCATCTGACCAGTGTGTGCGTCCCAGATGCGAATGGTCATGTCGGCGGAGCCAGAGACGATGCGAGCGCCATCAGGTGAGTATGCGACCGACATCACCAAGTTTGTGTGACCTTCGATTGGTTGCCCCACCATCTCCCCGGTACGTGCATCCCAGATGTGAATGGTGCTGTCGTTGGAGCCAGAGACAATGCAGGTGCCACTGGGTGAGTGTGCAACTGAGCATACCTTGCTTGTGTGACCCTTCAGCGGCTGTCCCACCACCTCTCCAGTGATTGCATCCCAAATGCAGATAGTCTGGTCATAAGAGCCAGAGACTATGCGGGCTCCGTCAGGTGAGAATGCGCAGTGCCTGTGTGACCTTTTAGAGGCTATCCCACCAGCTCTCCGGTGTGTGCATCCCAGATACGAACAGTTTTGTCTCCAGAGCCAGAGGCAATGCGTGAGCCGTCAGGCGAGAACGCGACCGACCATACAGCCCCTGTGTGACCTTCCAGCGCTTGTCCCACCATCTGCCTCCTACTTGCGTCCCAAATGCGGATGGTCGTGTCGCCAGAGCCAGAAGCAATGCGTGTCCCATCAAGGGAATAGGCGACTGAGAGTACATAGCTGGTGTGGCCTTTCAGTGGCTGGCCAACCATCCGCCCAGTGTATGCGTCCCAGATGCAGATAGTGTTATCTCGAGAGCCAGAGGCAATGTGAGCGCTGTCAGGTGAGTATGCAACCGAGTATACAGCTTCTGTGTGGCCTTCTGGTGGCTGTCCCAGAGTTTGTCCGATGTGCGCGTCCCAGATGCGAATGGTCTGGTCCCAGGAGCCAGAGATGATGCGTGAACCGTCAGGCGAGAATGAAACAGAGCGCACCCAGTCAGTGTGGCCCCTCAGTGGTTGTCCCAGCATTTGTCCAGTGCCTGCATCCCAGATACAGATGTTGTTATCCGCAGAGCCAGAGACGATACGAGAGCCATCAGGCGAGTATGCGGCCGACCATACGTGGGCTGTGTGACCTTCGATTAGCTTTGTTGACATCTGCCCCGTCTCTGCCTCCCAGATACGAACTGTCATGTCGTTAGAGCCAGAAACTATACATGAGCCGTTCGGTGAGTATGCAATAGAATTTATATTGCCCGTATGACCCTCGAGTGGCAGACCTCGAAGTCTCCCGGTTTGTGCATCCCAAACGCGGGTAGTCTTATCCCCAGAACCAGATACGATATAGGCACCGTTAGGTGAGTATGCCACCGCGTATACATGGCCTGTGTGTCCTTCCAGTGGTTGACCATCCATCTGGCCAGTCTGCGCATCCCAGATATGAATGGTTGTATCAGAGGAGCCGGAAGCTATATGCGCGCCGTCAGGCGAGTACGCAACCGAGTGAACGCCGCCTGTGTGACCCTGCAGTGGTTGTCCCAACATCTGGCCAGTTCTGGTGTCCCAGATGTGGATTGTGCTATCATCAGAGCCAGAAACAATACGCCTGCCATTGGGAGAATACGCAACACATCGCACCCAGTCTAAATGACCTTCCAGTGGCTGTCCAATCATCTCACCCGTATATGCGTCCCAGACGCGAATGGTTTGGTCAAATGAGCCCGCAGCGATTGTTGTACCGTCAGGAGAGCATGCAACGGACAGCACTTCGCTCGGAACATTTAACACAGCAAGCGGTGCTGCACTCTGGCTATCAATTGCCGTACCTGATGCACCTGCGAGGTGTGGGACGCCTTTCAAGTAGCGCTTTGAGATCGGCCGTTGTTTCGGCCACAGCGCGAGCGTCGACAAGTAGATGTGTGGCGTGAGCTGACTAACAGGACCCGATGCATATGCTGTCAGAAACCGTAGCGCATCAACAGCCAGCTCTTGGATCTCGCTTGAAGCTCGGAGAGTCTGCGATTTTATGGCGCATTAGCTCTCGCTTTGGCTCAATATGGCTTCTTACCCGCAACCAAGTCTGGAGTTTTAGGAGCATGCCAACTCCGTTGCTTATACTCTTTTTCAGGCTCATTATCTCCAGCCAGAGCAAAAATCGCGCGGATAAAAAATAACTAATCTGGTCTACTATCTCCTTCGACGTCTCGGCAAGCTCGACATGGGCCTCCCAGTATCTGCATGCGTAGAACAACTGCGGCAAAGTGACCTTATCCATCTTGTCTTCCAGGCCCACGATCTCCCCGTTAGGGACGTGGGACGATTCGATATGGCAGATGTTAAACACTGGATTCGCCGTATTGATCAGGCTGAAGCAGGTTTGAGTGTACCAAGCATTATACTGTTCTGGTTCGCAGCAGAACCTTCTCGAGCGCTTCTGGTCCAGCATATAGTCTGGAAAAGACTGGTGTAGCGTCGTTACTAGCCGGCCCGCTGTATCCGAGACCTGAAGCACCGAGGACAATGCTCTCAACGCGGCGTACACCGACTCGACTTTGTCGATCCCTAGGAACTTAGCAATCAAGTTGACCGAGAGCGGCTCCCGAGCGCAGATCACTGTACGAAGGATCTGGTTCACCTCCCTGCGCTCAGAGCGAGTCAGGCTTTCGTCCTCGAGGGCCGCCTGGAGGATAGCTGTGTAAAGAGGATCGACGCCTAGTTGACTCGAGTCGAGTGACGCCGGGGTGGCTAGCACCTCAGCAAGTTGCTGGCTACTCCGAGAAGGGTTATCTGTGACATAGCGTACGACCGTCGACGCGTAGACGAACAGCACCCCTGATCGTTTCGTTAGGCTATCTAGGTCTGCGACGTTGAGTTTGAGCTTGTCAAGAGAGGCCGTCAGATATGTCCTGATGTCAGCTTGTACCACCAGGCGTTCGAGCTCATGCAGACGCCGTTCAGACCGAAGGTGTCTGTATGCTTTGCTCTCCATGCGATCCAGTATCCTCTGCTCTGGGCGACTTGTTACGAACACTTTCATCGGCAGATCCAACGAGTTCTGAAGTAAAGCAAACAACATCTTGCTCACGCCACGAGCATCCTCGCATTCGTCTAGCGCGTCTACCACGATAACCAGGTCGGCCGGCAACGTATCCCGTACCTCTCGCAAAGGGGCAGCGATCAGGCTCTCGAACTGTAGATCGACCGGCTGGTTATGTGCGTCCAGGTACTTCTGAAGGGCGCTCGACACCGCATGTCGAAACGGGAGTGAGAACAACGAGAGCTGAAACGCGATGCTTGGCAGTATACGGTCGACGTCGCGACAGGTCGGTAACTGTCGAGAGCAAAAGAAGCTCGCCGCCAGCTTTCCATCGTCTTGTAGACGTTCGCACAAGCTGTATGCGATCGTGGTCTTGCCGGTCCCAGCCATGCCGTTCAGCCAGTATATCCTCTGACTCTCGCTATCTTCAGCCCAGATACGAAGCTGTTGAAGTACATCCACACGAGTGTTTGGAGTACATCTGTTCCGACCCAGGCTGTCCGACTTTGCCGACTTGAATTTGGCCTCGGCGGAGTATGGAAGCTCCTTGAGACGGGTTTGCTGTGGTGTATAAATCACTTTAGGCGCATACGTTTGCACCTTTGTCTCGCACATACCGTCGCTTGTTCTTCGGCGATCTTCCACATGTTCACGTTTGCGTTGAGCTTGATATCCATCAATATAAGAGCGCATACTCAAGCAGCCCTGTTGGTACTCACCGACAAGCGATTGAGCAGTACTTGTATCCGACGATAGCACTCCAGTACCTCGCCTACGTCCTCCATCGCTTCCGCATGTCGCTCCAGCGTGCTCCTTTGCGACTTGCGGATCACCTTCTCAGTCTCTTTCTCGATTCCTCTGTACTAGACGGTCAAACCTCAATCTAGCTGTACTACTAAACGTACTGTGCAAGTATAGCGATGCTAGGCGTCATTGATGGCGGTGCGCTTCCATCGAAGAGCCCGGAGATATCTTGACATATGTTGTTGAGCTCGGTCCTCAGCTGAGCATACTCCTGACGTGCTGTCGCCGCGTTCTGATTTTGTATGTAGTCTTCTGCATATATAAGGATAAGAGCTCAACCCACTCACCTCGAATATCTCAGTGCACCGCGACAAGCCGCCGACCGCCGACTTGAGTGGCCCGAACGCATCGGAGCTCTCCTTCAGCACGCCGAGAAGCGTCTTGACGCCACACCAGACGGTATCTTTTACGTCTCGCGGCTCACGTTCATGTAAATTAGGTACGGCTGGGGGTGTATCTAGGCGCTGCACACTCACAGTTTCAGACACTGGCCCAGCGGCGGTGAGCCCCTGTGCAGAAGCGGCGCCTACTTGGCTGGGTGCTGGGCGTGGAGAAGAAGCAGTTGAGAGTTCGTTCGCTGGTATAGATACGATGGGGGTAGGGTCCGTTTGTATGTCGCGATTAGGATGCCCGGGGTCAAGCATAACGACGGCCGGCGGGGGTTGAGCAGCGGGAGGGATGACCTGAGCGCGCTCCTGGCTCGGGATAGCTGGCGCCTGATTGACAGAGGTCGTAGGTTCGTGACCCGCAAAGAAACGACGCAACTTCTCCTTCGTACGATGCATGCGATCCTTTATACGGCTGAGCATAATGATAAATCAGTAGTAACAAAGATGTTTGCCCGAGGTCAGAGTATAACGTGGTCGTTCGTCTGCAAAAACAATTTTTCTAATTAGCGCTCAGCGGTCTACCCGTAATTTTTGGTACTTACTAGCACCAGGGGTTATCCATTAGGCTCCCTTAGCACATGAGTATTCTCGTGAGAGCCCATTAGGGAGTGGGCTCTCTATTTGGGGGCTTACCGTGCTCGTGAGGGGTAAATACGTAGGCCTGTATTCAGTTAGATGTAACGAGATATGCATTTAGTATGAGAGATTGGGATAATACATGATAAGGGACAAAAAACGTAAGAGAAAAATAAATCTATCAAGCGGAACAAAAACCCGGCGCACGAGCGGTGGGAGCTGGAGAAACAAAACCGTTGCAATGCGGTGGTGTGAAGGAGCGGTAGAGGTGCTATATCCGGAGTAGCCGCAACACGACGCCGAGGCAACAGGCCAGACACGCATTCGTGTTCCGATGAGTTCAAAGCGCGCGGTTAGCAAGCCGTGATTGAATCAAATAAGCCGAGAGCGAGCAATAAGGACCCCAAAACTGTTGATGACATTTGGGCCTATGCATAGTTGTATGGAGGGTACGCCTGTTGAGGGTGTAACTGCGACTGGGCGTTGTACAACACCGTTTGGGTACGTACAACCTGTCCTTGTGTCCCATGGCGAATATCGTCCGAAATGGACGTCGGGGCGGTCGTCGAGCTCGGAGTGGGCGGTAGACAAAGCGCGCGGGTAGAACGAATGTGAGAACACAGGATCACCATACGCTGGGTGCGGCGTACACAGACGGCTGGCTTCGGTCGACGGGCGCGACGTCCTTGGTGGGCACCTTGACGGGGTCCGCGGACGGCGGTGTTTGGCAGGTCGACGACGCGGGCGAGGTCGAGTTGGAGTGCGAGGACGAGGGCAGCGTGGACACCAGCGAGGGTTACGGGTTCTGGTAGTCGGCCGCGGGCTGTTTTCTCGGCTCGGTGGGCTGCCTCGAGATCGGCACGGCAACGGGCGCGGGGGTAGCAGAAGCGGAGCCGTACTCCTTGCGGACCATGGCCTCGAAGTCGCGGAGGTCCTCGGGCTTGACGTTGAGAACCCACTCGAGGTAGCCGCACATCTCGCGCTTCATCTGGTTGATCTCGCGCAGCGTAAACATGCCCTGGCCGACGACACACCAGGACTTGTTCGAGTAGGTGTCGTCACAGATCACCTTGGAGGCGATCATGAACGACGAGATGTAGAGCCAGTGGTCGGATGAGCGGCGAAGGGAACCGGTTCCTGAGGCGCGAGAGCAGATACAAGGCGTAGAAGGTGATAGAAGAGTGCAGGCGGGTTCGGCGGAGAGCGTAGACGACAAAGTGCGCAAGGCTCGGCGTCGCTACGGACTGTGTGGACCGTGACGTCGTGCAAATTCGCTCGCTTCGCCACAGGTACGGGCGTCAGCGCATCCGGGCCCTCGTTGTCGTAGGTATGGTAGGCTCTTGCATCGCCGTCACAGAGCGCGAGTTGCCACAGGTGGGGCTATCATCATATGTCAAGCCGTCATCCTCGTACGTGGGGACATTGTTGTAGGCCGGGTTGAGGTGTGCTGAAGCTATCGTACATCTGGGCGGGACAGTTTGCCCGGGTCGGACCGCGACTAGGGCTAGTACAAGCCTGGGTATGACTCGGACTCCAGCTATCGTACAGTATCGTGGTAGCTCGGGAACTGCGAGCCAGAACCGTTATGAGAGGAGGGGGATGCGCTGAGGCACATGATAGGTAGGCCAAGGAACTGGAGTCGGGAACATTGAAGGATCCCGTAAAACCATTAGCCTAAACCATAGCCAAGATGTAAAATAAGTACATACCAATCGGGGGAGAGAACCTCATGAATGTTATCGTCCAGGCGTGAGCAATTGAGGGCGAAGTGACAATGCGGTGGCGGTGAGCAAAAACAAACAGTCTCCTGTCACGTTACATAGCTTGTGGTCCGTGCACTCAGTTCGAAACCATGGTAACGGCTTAGTGATCTCTTGTTCTTCTCTTCCGTACTACCACCGCGTTGCTCGCTCTGGGCGTCGCTGCAACCGCCTACGTCGTTTTTCACTCCCATCGGTCAGTATTCCGTCCCTTCCAAGACCAACGCTGACACACTGCACGCCCGCTTTGCTTTGTGCTTTTGTTATTTCGCCCCTCCCACAACCCGTCGGTGCTAGCATTCTGCACCCTTGCCGGACGAGTCCAGCTTTTATCCTCCCTTGTGTTCGACACGGCAATCGAGTCGCGTTGTGGCCTACCTAGCCCGCCAGGTCGCCTTAGTGACAATAGTACGACCAGGCCAGAACACCCCCGAGCTCGCCTTGGAACTATACAACACGTCTCCGCGGCCCAATGTGAGCGACGCCGGCAGTTCTTCGCTATCGCCTTAGCGTGCACAGCGCCTCTAGACTGCCTACGGCTGCGCAGTCTGTTTGTGCGCTTGGCACCGTGTTCCATCTCACCGCTTTTGCAGCCTATGTGAGTCGTACCTGTGTCATCGCTAATTTATTACCTCAGGACCAAAACACGGTTATCACCAGCAAGTACTTCCCATCTAGAATACCAACCAAAGGCAACAACCGCTCCTCAAGCCCGTCCGCTTCAAGTGTTATCCGGCCACTTTGCTATCAGGTGTGCCGGCCGTACATTAACGATGTTTGTAATAAGCTCATATCCCATGCGTCAGTTTGACGACCTGTCGCATTTGCCGCTAGACTCGCCTTCCGCCACTCTGCTTTCCATTGGTGTGCTCCCATTCATGTTCGGACACTGCGCATAGACATGTGGAGCAGTGCGGCAAAATCCTCAACCGTGAGCACGGCCAACCAGTATATGCTTCACATGTTCCACTGCTCATGGCTTCTCGGTCGGTCAGACTCGCGCTATTGGCGTTCACCATTGCTACGAGTTGTCACTTATTTGTCTTGTCAGGTCCGCTCAACACGCCTAGGTCTCACATTCACCCATAATATCACTACATTTGTATCATATGTACGTATGTTCATATGTTGCGCTCACTCTCCTCTCCACGTCACTTGCTGACTTGTGTAGTTTCCTGCCCGCTGGCAACGCGCTGTTAATGTCGAGTTACAGTTATACTCAACTTAACGCTAAGGATAGCGAGCGTCTCTCCCTGGTTCGGTTTCACTACCACCTGTATCCTCTATTAGGCTAGACCTATTAGCAACAGTGTATATACATATGATGGAATAAACCGATTAGAAACAGAACCGTTTACCAATCAGCAAAAGGGGCGCTATGGATCTTTAACATGGATAATGGGGTCTTATTAGCCATACCCTACCTAGCACTAATTAGCAAATAGAGATGCTACGGATTTTTGGACATGGATAATTAGACTCACTTAGCTGACACTAATTAGCGTGACTTAGCACGACTTAGCCGCAATCTAATTAGACAACCCCCTTGCCAACTATTGCTAGTTTTCAAGCCCCTTCCCAAACTAGAAACATCAGATCTAACTGGGGCTACGGATTTGGGGGCATAGATAAAAGAGCTAAGTGTGCTACTTAGCGCTATCACTGTGGACTAGGAAAGTACTAAATTTTACTATAAGTTTTTAGCTCGCGTTAGGTCCAAAAATGTAACGACAGTTTCAAATTTAAGTAAAAATATGACTGGAATCGAAGGCTAAAATTTACAACCAGAACGTCCCGCTTTAGCACTACATGTTTTTCAGTACGATAGCGGAAAAACATCCAACTTCGATACCAACTTCCGCATGACCTGAAATCCAGCATCCCGTATGTATTCTCAGCAAGAAACTGGCTGAAAAACGTGAGCTAAACATTCAGTATGATTATGAGTGAAATTTAGCACAACCGTTTGTTCAAGGAGCGAGCTGAAACTTAGACATTTTTGAACTAAAAACCATACGACGCTACATATCCAAAAATAAGTAAAATTTCGTGTGAAAACCGCTTGGCATTCTGCTATAAAAATCAGTTCAAATGATACTGAAATTCCTCAGTTCTCTGCGGGGGAACTTTAGGACGAGTTGGCCTTACAGTAAGATCATACGAGCAAGAAAATCAAACATTATATACACGTTACATTGAGCAAGATACATTGGAGCAAATGCGCGAATTATTGATGGGCACAGCACAACAAGGGACAGACGGGTATCTTCAAACTGACTCACGACGAAGAGCCCGTTAGCGGCAGCGTAATGCGACGTGAGCAAACAATAGGTCGGATATATGCTTAGTCCAAAGCTAGGATAACGGTCAAATGCGAAAAAGGAATGGTAAGCAACAAGGACTCACAACAGGACATCCGGCGGCGGCGTCGGAGCACTGCGTGAGTAAGCGTTAAATCGGGTATGAGTGAGGGTGACAAGAGATGTTACCAATAGCCCGGCGCGAGTTACGAGTGGAGTGGGTGTATTGGTAGTTTGAGCGTGATACGCGCAAGGCATTCGGTCAAACACACACTTAGTTCAAGTTACCTGGACCGGATTCGGGGTGGCCCGGGTGGGAGGTGTTGGGGTAAGCTACGTGCAGGTTAGGTTAGGCACGCACCATAGGTGATTGTGTCTGGTCGTTAAGAGTGTGCATTGTTGTTGGTGGCGGGTGATGGATATCCAAGGATGCGGGCGGGGTAAACGTTGGTCGTGGAGGAGAATGAGAGCTCTTTGAGGGCTCCACCAGGAGGGTACAAGTATTTGCATCCAACTTAAGCGCCAAGCGTTTCGATCGTACAGCCAGATTACTAAGCCATCGAGCATGTTGATGGTACCATTCGACGCGCATAATCAACGCGCGTCGAATGGTGGTACTTGCTGGCCCATACGCTGCCTGTAGCTTGAGCAAATACTCGTCTACTGCAACACTTTCAACCTCCGATCGGCGCCTAGCTGGTGACGTACCGCCTACGTCACAGCTTTAACCACCTTGCTCCATCCCCCTCCCCCTCCCTCCTCCGTGCCCCCTCTTTCACCCTCTCTTCTCCACCTTCCCACTCCTGCCCCCGCCACTCCAATGCCGCCCCAACCCCGATCCAGCCCGCCAACCCGGTGCGAATCCAGACACGATTGAATGCACCCGCTCGGTCATCCACTTCTCTGTGCTAATCGCTCGGTGAGTGCTGTTTATCTCAGTCACCAACCCACTACTAACCATTGGCCCCACCGCGGCTATAGCACGCCGGCCAAGCACATCTTATAACACCCAGCCCCTCCCCTAATCCCGTTCGCATGTTCACCTAGAGCGGGCTCATGGTTGCTCCTCCGCAGCTGTTGCTTACGGAGGCTGACACCGGCTATGGCTCCGTGCACTTCGGCGTTGCCAACATCGACTGAGGCGTAGGGGGCTCGAGTGCTCTGTGCTATTCACTGGCCATTAACTGGATAAATCGACCGGTGGGTTCTCTTTCACCTCATTCGGCCAAAATCTCACAACTTGCATGCCGTTCGGGGGGAAGATAGTGAATTACTTACCCCGCCATTCACCCCACCGTTATAGCGTTCTAACCAGCATCAATGCATATTCTCACCGCTTCCACCCCGCCTGTGTTACCCCTAGTAGCAAGTCCGTTTTCGCGCACGCAGCGTTGTACTTCGTCAATCGTAGGCTTGTAGCTCTGGGTGCTAATTGATATAGCTCAGTGTGATTACTACTCTACTACACGTACTACGTTATGTATGATCAGAAACCAAATATCTGAATCTTAGTACAAGTTGTGCCGAATTTTAGCTCACTACTGAAAGTGCGTAAACCTGTTATCCACATAGGATCGCCCCTAATTTCACAACAAAGTCCGTGGCTTCACAATGCCAACTATTAGCTTAAATTCGAGTGTGTTTTAGATAAGGCTAATCTTCGCTACTCTTACTGTTTTTAAGGCAGATTTCTAGTGAACTGTCGCCGTGGTACCCTTACTGTTTTCCCCTCAAAACCGTACTAAAACTTAGTTGTTGTGCTGAAAACCCCCGCTAGCCTGAACTTCGCTCAAATGCAGACTCAAGTTCAGCTTGTGCTAAATTGCATTGGTTCATCATGAATCCGGCTAAAAGCGCAAATTTATAACGATTTTGTCTAAAATTTAGGATTTTGTGGGTCCACAGTGTATTTAGCCCCAGTTAGCTTACCACATTTTTGCAGACGTTAAATTTACCACGAGGTAGCTGCCAGGTCTAGATGTTTATTACATAATCGACAGGGGGGGACATTTAGCCGAATGGTGATATGTCACTAACGGATGGTGAGAGCCAGAACGCTCAAGAGAACGCACTGATAGCCAAATAGCCAGGCAAAACCAACCGATGTGGCTCCTTTCATCACCTCCTACAATCCTTACACTGTATACACGTCGATCATAGAGTCATTTATTGCGGTTTGCAAAAGTACTCGCCAAGCGCCGAAAAAGTTTGTGGTTTGTGGTTTGGCAAAAATCACCGTATCTCCACCAAATCACGTTCAATCACCGGGTCAGCCAGATACCCCAAAAAGTGGGTCGTCAGTTCTTTATGTTTTGACCTACTTTTTTTTGCAATATTAG